>JAPKLW010001384.1:133922-167640 GCA_026898455.1 Plectranthus barbatus | reverse complement strand
ATGGGACGGAGGGAGTACAATGATTGGATGTAATATAGTTCCATGGAGAGAGAGAAAGAGAGAGAGGTAACAAACCAACATAGAACTTCATGCTACCAAGAAAAGACACAGAATGAATTACTCTGCGCTCATGTCTCATGCACATCAAGATAACAAAAGGATCACAATTTGTACTCTCTCCGCTATGCAATAGCATGGTCTACAGCCTTATCTAAGACCTATTAATGCAAAAAAACCCGACATTCTCTAGTTTTAACAAGTTATATAAGGCATAATATATACATCCAGTATAAAGACCTCCTCATCTACAGCCAATTAACACGAAGAACTCACAATCATACCTAAGCAAGTCAGGACTTCTCTATAAGCATTAATCATTTTCTTAACAACATCACAGATATATACTTTTCAGATTGTGCTTTTCTATTTCTCAACAGCTTCAAAGGTCCAAATAGAAAAATAAAAACTTTTTATCAACACAAAATTGGAACAAGGTGAATATTTGAAAGTTAAAAGAAAAAGACTATGCGAAGGAAACCCTAAATTAAAAAATAAAATACAATACCTGAAAAAGGGCTTTAGTCAAAGCTGGATTTTGAATAAGAATCTGCCTGGCTTGTTGCTTGTTCTGCTCTATCAATGTCTACACACACCAATTTTCAGATTTCAAACCACAAAATTTCAATCTCGAGTTCCAAACAAATAATTAGGCAAGTGAACAGACAACCAAAAATTGATCGATATATATATGCGTGTGGGTACGAATAAACACGGCATAACAGAACAAAGTATGGACCTTCATCTGACACATGATATCGTAGAGTTGGGATTTGGACATTCCGGCGAGGCTTGCCGGAACTCCATCGCCGGAAACTTGCTTTCCCGCCATTGTTTTCTCCACAACCCCACACCTAATTTCTTTTTTCCCGAGCGAGAGAGCGCGTTGGAGAAACTGCTCGATACTAATGCCTGTTTAGGGCTTGTTTGTCTGAATCACCTCCCTTTATTTTGGAAGACATTTTATATTTTGGAATCTATGAATTTATTTTTATTTTTAATATCTATGAATTTATTTTTACATAAAATATTAGGATGATCATACCATTACAGAATCGATAATATTTAATACGATATGGCTATACCAAAAGTTATGATATATCAAGTTCTAATCATTCAATATAAAACTCTAAAAATGAAGTATATTACATAGACATTCAATTATTTCAAAATAATTTATTTAATATCTAGAATAAATCTATATGTCATGCTAGGTTGTAGAATTTGTTGTGCGCTCCGTGGATGGCCACCTACTGCATAGGTGGTCTACACGGGGTGCTGGGGCCTAAGCAAAAAATAATTTCTTTATATTTTATGTTATATATATATATATATGTATATATATATATATATATTAAAAAAATATAGTATATATTGAAAAATTGAACAAAATAGTATCAAGATGGAATTACAAAAGTTTTAACAATTCTCTTACTATATCTATCCAAATATCTAAAATTTTCAACATATCCAACATTCTAAAGTTTAAATCTCTTACAATGCCATCTTCAATTTTTTTTTTCTTGGTCTCTATCGTCAAGATTCATGGAAGTTCAGCAAAATACACTTAAAAATAACTCAACAGAAGCATATTGAAATTATAATATCTTAAATCGCAATCCAGAGGAAAAATTAAAATTCAATTCAAATGTAACATCATCTCCCCCAACCCTAAATAAATACCTTGCTGGAGTTTTTCGTTTCCAACAATTGCGCAATAGAGCAAAAAAAAAAAAAAGTGTGGTGAGGCTGCACCGCTACTCATGATGAAGGAGTGGGGTGTGGACGTGCAGTGAGTTGGTGGCAAGACGTGAGATACCTTCTCGTGCCCATGAATCAAAGATAGACAACTATTGCCGCACTGCCTCCATAGGACAGGAAGTCCTGAACAGGTGAGGAGAAGTCTCTCGTCGGGCTGCCACTGGAAGGGTTCAACCATAACTTGAGCTTCAAAAGTGAGGAGGAGAAGGGCGAGAGATACATAGGTACAGACGTTGAATTTGGATTTTGGGTAAAAAAACCCTACTAATACTATGATAATTATTATATAATTTTAGTTATATTTTAAAATGGTAGTTAAAAAAATGTGCAACCGTTCAAATATCATACAACCTATCTATATGCACCATCAGCCCGCATCACCACATCGTGTAGCCCGTATTGAGCGTTGTACATAATCGAATTGATTTTTAATATATAAAAACTAGTCAAACAAATATTTTTCAACGCGGTGGACGACGCTTAAGCGATCGTACTGACCTTATTTACAAAATTATATCATGTGATATAAATATAATTAGAAGTGATGAGAGTTATTGCAAATGAGAGGATATAAAACACATCATCCAATTATGTGCAAATGAATGACATGATAAGAAAAGGCAAATAAGATAATTGAGTAATTTGAAACATGAATTTAATTTCACTATAAAAAGTATCCGAGCTCAAACTTTTAGAATTGCAATTAAGCCCGATTTAGCCCCGCATATATTGGGCCTAGGTGGAGGTGTCAGGTGGGCTAGCCCGGGCAAGCCCACCATGTAAGAGGCCCGAAATAATTCAGAGATGTTATTGAAATGTGCTAGTCCAGACTAGGCTAATTCACTAAATATTGGGCCCAGAATAGACCAGGATCATTTTGAGTTGGGCTTATTCGGGCCTGGACTAGTTTTGACTTATATTGAAAATTGATGGTCCCATTTTTCAAATAATTATTTGCACAAGACATATCACGTAAATTTTATGATTGCAAAACACGAAATATATAATTATTGGAAATAAAAATAAAACATTACTTTCTATTAAAATCTGAAATACAATATGATATGTAAAAAGTAATCTAAAATATGTTGTCAATCATAAGTGAAATTTGGAGCTTGAGCACTTGAATATTGATAATTCGACTTGGAAAGTAATGTCGTTCAATATGTTCATCTTATTCTTGATCTTTTTCATTGATTATTTCAAATGTCGGCTCAACTCTATCCTCATCATCTTGAAAATTGTCTTCATTTAGTTCCGGAACTTGGTATTTTCCTACTCTCGCAAGGTTTTTCAATCGATACTCTTCTTCCTACCAATCCTTCAATAGCATGCAAAATTTAATGGACTATGGGGTTAATCGAGTTCTTCTAACGATCATCAACCTAGCACCTACACTAAAAGCACATTCGAATGCTACACTAGACATTTGAGATTTTAATAGATCATGTGAATTGTAGAAAGAATTTGAATTTTTTTTGTTCGGCTTTCCACCATTGCAAAATATCAAAATCACTTGCATCATGTTCCAAAAGAATATGCAAATAATATGTAAGTTCCGATGTAGACTTATTACTGCAATCACTTTTTTTTTTTCAATGTTTCTAAAAAGCCAAATGTAGAATTTATCTACAGCCACTACAATCATGAGAAGAGTATTTTTCTACGAATTTATCTAGTAAATGAGATAAAATTGCATATATTTGATTTTCGGATAAAAAAATGCAAGCAAATATTGCACAATAAGGAATTTCATCGTAATATTTTCTCCACTTAATTTTCATAGTTTCAATAACCCCTTTTACATTATCATCCTTTCTATGTACATCAAATAAGTTAACTATCTTAAGCATATTTGACAACATAATATTATATGTAGGATAAAAAAAACCCAACATTATTAAACATTTGTAAAAGTGGAGCTAGTACATCAATAATCCAATTTAAATCCGTAATTAAATCTACTCTCACATTGCTTTCCTATTTTATAAAACGTGTGATTATTGTTGCATAATCTGGCTTCCATCAACATTCCATAGGTTGAAGACCATCTAATTTTCACATTTAGATAAGGAATTTAAAAAGTCATTTTTGCATTTCTTACCATTTTCCTATAATTTTTAAGTCTAAAAGAAGATGAAATAATAAATAACAAACAATTTCTTATAAGATCTACATGAGGTTTCACAATTTCTATTCAATCATTCACACAAAGATGAAGAATATGGCAAACACAACAAATGTGAAAAAAATTAGAATCAAACATTGGCTTCATAATTTCACTTAAAAGTTCTATAGCTCTACTAATATTAGAAAAATTATCTAATGAAATAGACATAATTTTATCATTTATTTCCCAATATTTTAAGCAACTCATAATAGCTTGGTATATAAACAACTTATCATGTGGATGCTCGAGTAAAGAAAAATCAAAAATTATTTTATTAAACATGAAGTTCTCATTTATTCAATGTGCGGTTACACAACAATAGTGTAATGATCCTCTTCCTAACCATAAATCGTGGTGAATGAAAATTAGAAGTCAAAGTAGCAAGTATGTGTTTCAAAGCAATAATGTTATGTTCATATATTTTATAACTATCTTTATAAATAGCATTACAAGATATTTTTTTGAACCGTGGCCGAACCAATTTCACATAATCGGTAAAATAATGATTTTGTACAAAAGAAGTTCAGTCCCTACAATCTTTTTTCTAGTTGATATCTTACTTATTCATGCTTATAACTAAAATTAGCAAGTTTATCACTAGAGGTTCATAAACTTTGTTGTCTACTATCATCTAATAAGTTATCATCTTTATCCCAATTAACATGAGCTTTATTTTAATGTCTAGCTATACTACCCATACCACTATTAAGTTTATGTGAGAAAACTGTTTTGCATAACTTACATGTTACTTTTTTCATCCTCTAAATTATAACAAAGCCAAACTTTTAGTTTTATTTTTAATTGGAATTTTCTTACTAAAATTTGGTGTAGATGTTTTTTCTCCCCCTGTTTCTTTACCAACAAATATTCATTCTACTTCTTCACTGGCAAACGGTGATATATACGGAACAATAGAGTTTGGGGTGTTAAATGCAGAGCTAGTTGTAAAAAAAAATTATAGCCGTTATCCGTTGTACACATCTCCAAATGTCAAATATAAAAGACATGCAGATTTCACATTTTAAACATTTAAATGTAAGAAGCATATGGACGAAATGGAGAGCATATTTTCATGGAGATGAAAAATCATAAGTCAAAAACACAAAATTGTAAGATAGTGGAAAAATTGAATCTTACTTCGAGCGAGAGTGTTGACTATGGCTGGCTGTCAAAAATTAAATCTTATTGATGAGAATTTCGTGTCATGGTTGATTGTGAACTGTGGCTTGAAGATTGCAGATGAAGTGAAATTCCGATACTCCATGGAAAGAGCCGCATCATTTTACATTTCTTCATTTAATATTTTGGATTTTAGATCTAATTCTAATACCTATGAATTAAAAAATGAAATGACAAACAACTATAAAACATAAATAAATAAAATAGTAAGGGAATATTAGGTACCATTAGGCATGTCAATCGGGCCAACCGTTGGGTTTCGAGCCAGCCATATCGGGCTGCGGGTTAATCGATTCGGGTCAAATTGAGCTAAAAAATTTTTGGGCTAAAAGTTTTTGACCGTAACCCTTACCCACCGGTTTTCGGGCTAGCCTGTCGGGCCAACGAATTTATTAATTATTTTTTTAAAATATATTTTAATTATTTTAATATCTCAAATATTGAAAAATAAAAAATATATTATTTATCTCTTAGAAAAATGCAAAATTCATTACAAATTCCTATATAAATGATAAATTTATCTATTAAGAATATATTATTTAGCAATATTTGAATACATTTAACTTCATAAATAAATAAATTTAACTATATTTTAAATACTATTTGAACTTAATATAATTATATAACTTAAAATTTAATTAATAAATATCATTTTAAATATTAGAAGTAGATTTTAGTATTATAATTATGAAAAATATATTAATAAAATGAAATGGACCGGGCTAGGTTTGTGTTGGTCCGAGCCTAGTCCAATCCGGGCTTGTTCTAGAGTGGGCCTGGTCCGAGCTTAGATGTAGAAGATGGCCCAATTCGAGCCCATTAAATTTTCTAAACCCTACCCATGAAACCATTGTTTTTATGGGCTGTTCTTGTACCGGGCTGGGTTGGCGCGGCCCAGTTGACACATTCAGAACAGCTCGTATTTGACTGTTTGGGACCTTCTCTCACATCTCTCTCTCTCTCTCTCTCTCTCTCTCTCTTGGTTGGGCGACAACTTCACATCCAACACCAGTTGCGCCCACCGCCGGTGATGGCGTACTCGTCCGTACCCCTCTGTCTACAATCTCCAAGTCCGAAGTCGGAGTTGTTAGTAGCGCCATCAACCTCATCGACTTCATTTACGCCCTCTTCCACGATTGCGAACTCAAACACCCTATCTCAGCTGTCGCTTTTCGTTCCACTCCCGAGGAGCCGAAGCTCAATCTTGGCGCGCGGCTGCAGGAGATCATGGATTGTGGGTATGGCCCCAGAAGAAGAGAAGATGACTCGCCGTTCGCCTCTTGATTTTCCCATCGTTAGTTTTTTATCTGCTCTTTTTTCTTTGTGAACTTTCATCGAACACTTTTTCCTGGTTTTGTAGGTCTGCGTGCTTTTCTTCCTCTTCACTTATCTTATGAAATCTAGTTATTAATTTGGTTATAAATATGTTTTTGACGAGTAATTTGGTTCTAATCTTACATATATTGTTAAATTGGCCCTAAGGATTGAAATTAGGGAATGAAGCTCACGCTTTGTTGTATTAGGAAATCAAAGAGGGATGGAATAGGATGGAGAAACATAATCTTGTATACAAAGGCACCATGCTAGAACAGAATCTCTATTTCATACAACATTTGTTATTTTCACTGCACTTGCTGTGATTGCCAAGAATCATGATGAATATAGGTTAAAAAAACTTAAGCCTGGTGCATGGTGATGAGGGAAATATTGTTTCAGATTGTGGGCAGAAGAACTGAATGATTCTCACAACTGTTTGAAGTATATATGATATATCAGAACTTCCTCATGAAATGGTCTCAATTCTCTATTTCTTGCAACTGGAAGCGTCAATCCAAGAATTGTGCTGACTTTAAGAATGTTGATGAACGAGATGGATGATTCTGTGCTGCGCTAGTTTAGCATTAATGGTCCTTTTGAAAATTTTGTTAAAAGTAATATTTCAACATAAACAGTGGTCTGTGTAACTTTTCATTGGCCAATAAGGTTCACATTCTTATGTCTCAACTTAGTTCCAACCTGAACTTCTGGATGTTTGATTTTGAACCTTCTGGTTGACATTGTTGTTTGAACCTCTGAGTGGTGAACTGTTGTTCAATTAATCCTCATCCACACTATATCTTGGTGGCAGTTTGTTATGGCTATGTCTCTGTATTCAATGCATCAACGCACGTTGACATGTTGACAATTGAGTTAGAAGTATATGTGTCCATTGCCTACAATGTGTTATTAGCTTTGACTGCATGTGCCTGTTTATTTGAGGTAACATCTTTGCCATTGTAATGAATCCAGGAGTGGGATAGGCCAAAGCCCGGAAGGAGACCTGACATCTTCCCACAGTTCAGCCCTATGAAGACCCCACTACCACCTCCTATGCCAGCTGATCCTCCCGAGGAAGATGAAGAAGAGGAAGAAGAGAAGAAGGAAGAAGAGGAGGAAGATCCCGAGAAGAAGAATCCAGAGAAACCAGATCAGTAATGTTGCTGTTGAAGGTAAAATCTTGAATGGCCTTACTTGGAGCAACTGGTTACTGGTTAGGCACATTGTCTCAGTTTTGTGAGGAATGAGGATGTAGATGGATTTGTAGGCAACATACTTGTTGTCAATTTATATTGAATTATTCAATAATATGTTTTAACATTCATATTTACCATTTTCTATTGAATTCATTTGGGATTATGTTGCACTAATGGTTTTGTTTGTAATAATTTTGTTTAGGACTCAACTTCAATACTGTGAGTCTATAATGCAAAATCTTGCATAATTAGAAGCATTTACTGAATTCTTAAATTATTGCTTGCTAAATGGACCTGAAAACATAAGAACAAAAACTTGATTCACCACTCTATTATCAGGGTAAACAACTATGGTAAGTACTAAAATATATGTTAAACTATCTGTTTTGCTTTAAATTTGAAAAATTATAATATGAAATATGAAGATTTGCAATTAGAACACATAAATTTCTTAGATCCCAATTGTTTACATAGAATTAAATTTAGTAATAATTCATTTTTATTTATTTTATACTAATAATATTTATTAAATGTTTTGGACCTTAAAGATTTCTATTATAATTATAAAATTAAAAAAGATGTTATGCTTTCACAATTAAACCTACATTAAATTAGTAGCAAACTGTAATAATTTTATTGTGAAAATTACGAATTTGATTTCAATGTAGTGTTCAATTTTGAAATCTATCCCAACTTTTGTTCGTTATAGAATTTAATCCTATTGAGAAAGAAATATGGTACAAGATAAATTTAAGATTTTTTTTTGTTTTTTTATAAGCAAAAAGATAAATTTTGAAGTTTATGAAATACAGTTGTAAAATTTACTTCTCCGTCCCTAATTATTAGTCCCCAATTAAAATGGCACGATAACTAATATTAGTGAAATTAATATTTTATTGGTGAGTTTGAAAAAAATTACTACAATTTTAGGAAATGAGATTAATAATTGAGAAAAATCATAAATGTAAGTGAGACTAATAAATTGGGACGAATGGTGTATAATATTCCCAAATTTATTTTATAATTTTATGTGGAGTTTCGAAACATATTGGGCCAATGATCAGTCCACATCTAAGAAGCCCAGCAAATCATACACCCAACCCTAAAATCCTCAAATCTCATTTCATATAAACCATTCCTTGCAGTGCCGCCTTCATTTCTCCGACTTGAGACGAAGCTAGGGTTTCTGCTACTTTCGCATCTATGGTAACTTCGATTCTTCTCTTCTGCACGCGTATTCATGTCTTTCCGCGATTGGATCAGTGTGACTGAGTTATAATTGCCTGTGTCTGAATTTAATAGGGCAAGGGAACCGGAAGCTTTGGTAAGAGAAGGAACAAGACACACACACTGTGTGTGCGGTGCGGCCGCCGCAGCTTCCATCTCCAGAAGAGCCGCTGCTCCGCTTGCGCTTATCCTGCTGCTCGCAAGAGGACATGTATGCCATTCTTCACCCCTGCTTTATATATATACTTTCGTTTATCGTTTCTTCGTATATTGTTTGAGCTTGTTTATTTCACCGATGTTGAGTCAAAATGTATTAATCTGTTTTTGCCGTATTTTGGATGAAGTTTCTGTTTGCTGTTATATTTAGATTTTCGATTTTGATTTCTTCACATTGTCGTTTTCTATATTTTTTCATGATAGAGATATTTTTTTTATTTATAATCTCAATTTAGACAACTGGAGCGTGAAGGCCATTCGCAGAAAGACCACTGGTACTGGACGCATGAGGTATCTCCGCCATGTGCCCCGCAGATTCAAGACCAATTTCAGAGAAGGTTTCTGGATTGCTATCTTATCCTTTTTTTTTTTTCTTTTTTTTTTGAGCTTAAGAATCAAGCACTATTAGCATCATATTGATTTGTGATGTTTTATGTTTAGGTACTGAAGCTGCACCAAGGAAGAAAGCAGTTGCTGCATCTTCTTGAAGGCCTAATTTGAGGAGAGTTGTTTAGTGACATTTCCCATTGGTACTTAATAGTTCTATAAAACAAGTGCATTTTTAATGCTTTTTGATAAGCAATTTTGCCAATTGGATACCTAGTTTTGTATTAATTCTGTCGATGTACTTTGTTTGATCTTTTAATACGGATTTCTTGAAGATTTTATCAGTACTTTTCTTTGCTTTTGTGTTGCGTCAGCTATTTGATCTTCTCAAATTTGTATTCATCTTGATTGGTTTGGTTCCAAGTGAAACCTATATATCTTTTACTATTCAGGATTGGTGTTGGGTTGATAAATACCATAGGTGGGTAGGTTGAGAGCTGTATTGAAGGTCCATGGTTATCGGGCATTTCGTAATGATTTGTAATGCTGTGTTTAGGTATTGTCTAATATGGTATCTTTTTCGCAGTATTTTGGTAATGTTCTGGTTTTCCATTCTGAATGTTAATTTCTCAGGCAATGGTTTTTGTTTGAAATGTGGTCTTAGTGTTGTAGGTTCTTTTTGTTTGTGAGTTTTATGTGGGTCTGTTATTAATCAGGGTTAATGTTTCTTTCTGCTTAGTGTTAGGCTGCTCCTTAAATATCAGAATATCAGTTAAGATTATAATTATTTTTTGCTTAGATCTATTTCTTGTAGTCTATTCTTTGTTCACTAATATAATATTGCTTAAGTGTTATTTGGTTGTGATAATATTCTTCAAGCCCTTGATTAGGTGATGCACCATCGTGATGGGCTTCTCTCTTATCTCCTGTTGGAGTCTCTTGCCTGTTCTTGTTCTTCATATCTTGTCATATTTTGCCAATAGTGTATTTGAAAAGAATGACAAGTAATGACTTGGGTTCTTATCTTCGGTTGAGTGATTGTTGTCCCATTGATGTCCAATCAGTTGAGGTCAACCAACTATTGAGTATGCCTGTTTTGTTATGTTAGATTAAATAAAAGAAGTATAGACAAGTATGTCGGACGAGGATAGTTCACCATTTAGATCAGAAAGTCAAATTCTTCAAATTTATTACAATTTTTTTTTCCTAATTTAGTGTAAGTTATCATCTTTATTCTTTACAATTAAACTGCCGAATTTATAAAAATTATGTAAATATAGGATATAATTTTTTTACGGCAGAAAATTAACTGTGCTCTGTTTCAAATTCACTTTGTTTATAAGAAGATTTGGGCGAGAACAATTGGTCATTGTTTGCCAAGAAAAATTTATCCTATATCTGTATAGGATATGATACTTTGATTATTTGTACATTTTAAAGGTTTGGCCTTTTAGAAATACATTAGTACTTAATTATATACTTATTAGATTTCTCTATTCTACAGTTCTAATTACCGGGTAAATCTGAATTTTGCCTCATCTTTCGGCACCGGTTGTTAACATGCCAACACCTTTAAACTTTTAGTTTTTTTCAATACCTTGCTTCTTTTTTTTTCCTTTCCCCTTTAATAAAATCCAGTCAAGCCTCTTTCTGACTAATTTGTCATGTCAGTCTGGAATATAGGCTATCACTGTGATTTGGAAGTGATCAATTTTTTGCAGTTACTTTAGACCGGGCCAATGATTATCAGTTTCCGCAAAGCAGTCCAATCTAAAAGACTATTACTATTAAAAAAAGGCCGCCAAAAACTATTCCTGCATTCTCCATACAAGAATTAGGAAGAGAGAAGGTTAGTTTTTTGGCCAGCTTTAGAAAGCGATTTTAGGGAAAGACCAGAGAGAGCAGTAGTTCGTTTAACATCACAAAGATCCGTTAAATCCATCAGATAAGCAAATGAAATATACACGCTGTGATTCCAGAAAACAAACAAGCAAGAGGGGGAATGCTCAAAATAAGTTCTGAGCTACTTACATGAATGGGGGATACTACTTCAGCCTTTGGAATACACAAAATGGCTGCAAAAATATGGCATTTTTTCAATGGAATATCAAATCAAAGATGTCGCTATACATGCTTACTCTCATCAAGCAAGAAATCACTTGTAATTTTCTTTTATCTTTCTTCTGTGTGTGTTTCCCTCAATCTATATCCTAGCCCTACGTGAGTTTACCAAACTTCTCTTTGTCACGTTCAAGTTCTCTGAAAACACAATCAAGCTCCGGAAATGCAGATAAAAGCAGCAGCTCAAGAAGATCAAAAGCCAGCTGCTTCATAAAAACAGATGACTGCGTGCGCCATAACAATTGCTCCATCAGTTATGATACCAAAGAAATAACACACTAAGGGTAGAAAAATGATAACTAGTCATATTAGAGGGAATTTCCTTTTTCAAGCCTAACACATGATAACAAATGTGCCATCAAGTAATCAATGACAGACAACTACGAGTACGTATGGAAACACAAGGATGGATAAGAAATTAAGGATACTGCTCAATCGGTTGTTATACAAATTCATGAATTGGTGGGCTTCGTCTACCTAATTTCAATACGAGCAGATGTCTCATAGATAACTGTAAGGTTCAACATAACCTTTATTGCTTTCATAAAAACCCCATGCTGAAAGTTCATTAATTGAATACTCCACATTACCAGTTATTTGTAATATAGCACATATTATGGGAAATAAATGCAGATTTTATCTATAGTTCAAACTTATCCATAGAAGGCAGGTTTCTCGCCTATGGGTCTAACAGCAACTACAAGCAAGGGGGCAATAGCTAGGAAATAACATTCAATTACTCCAATATTGGCACCTTGATAAGCACTACACACTCCAGATATGCTCCTTCGTGCATAACATGGCATAACATGCACAGAGTTTTATGCTTGGTATCTAGGATATGGTAGATTAAACTAGAACATGAAAAGCAACAATGAAAAATAAAGAATGAAGGAAACCTGAATGAAATAGTAGAGATCTTTTGCACATTGCTCATATTCCTTACGTCCAACAAGACCTACAATAGCTGCTGGAGCCTTGTCTGCAGGAAATGTCTCAAGTCATTACTGCCTCCAATAAAGGTTTATGAACAACTTGCATCCAGCTCGAAAAGACACTACTAATAAGATAAAGGATGGGACAGACAATTAAATATTACCAATCATCAGTTCGTATACTAATTTGGCTCGTCTTTCAGCTTCCTTATGTTGTATTTCCTCCAGTGTCAGGGTGTCACCCATTCCAGGTGAAGAAATTGGAGTGGAAGATAGGTCCTCAGGGGATGTGGTATCAGGAGAAGGTCGCTTCCTCCGAGGGTGCTTAGTTATGAATATTCCATCAGGCCATAGTATCTATGTATACCAGTCATTGATAAAATATTACAAACCATTTTTTTTTATTTTTTTTTGGAAAATGCAGCACTTATAGAATTCATAGGTAGCCAGAAACACAGTCATTAAATTGGCAAATGGCAATCAGAGATTTGAGATTCCTGATTACCTGTTCCAACCGCATGATCCCAGAAGCAACCACTGATCCCCTACGAAGACGCTGGATTTTCTCAATCAACCAATCATCAAAAGCATCACCCATGCCCAGCTGTAACACTTGTTTGGCTACCCAGAAAGCTTTTCTCCTGTAACCACAACGCTAGTGCATAATCAAGAAAGGCATTTTGAGGGGAAACTTTTATAAGAAACCCTAAATTAACTAGTCCATAAGATTTATATGCATTTAATACCTGATCCATCCTCCATCTTTAAGTTGTAAGATGACATCAACCAAGTCAAATATGGGAACACTAAGATTCGGTGGAACCCACTATGGACAAAGAAGAAGAGAAAACAAAAATAAGATCGTAGCAAGCAAAACCAATTATCAAAATTAGTAAGTATGGGATAAGGTCTGAACATCAAATATCAAGCAATATGCACTACTTAAAAGCAGAAGACACTGTTCAAAAAGTTAGATCCAGTAACAAATAAATAGAACAAGAAGGAACATTGGAAAATGACCTCATTGGGAAGGACTGGATGAGAGGAATCTTCAGCAGCAAGGGACTGTGATATTTTATGGTCTCTATCTACAGCGCTTTCTAAGTTACCCGGCCATTTTATATTCTTTTGCTCTGAGTTGTCTGGGCCATTATTTGAGTGATCAAAACCTTGTTTGAATTCCTTTTCAGGCTTTTTTGATGAAGATGTAGCTTGACCTTTTGATTTCAATACTGATCCATCAGACACGTGGTCACCCTTGATTCGAGAAGCAGAATCTTGGTTTCCATAACTGAGAATTTCTTTTTTGGATGAGAACTGATCATATACAGAGCCTACAGTTGCCCTGTAGTCCTTGCTCTTTGGGCGTGCTGTTTCATCTATGTTAACTGAAATGGAAACCAGTGTGAAACTATGAAAATGCTTATCAAGATGAGGGAAACCTGCCATTCAGATATTCACCTGAAAGAGTATCAATTATGGATAAAGAATCTGAAAATATATACATCTGCAGTAATAGGATAGAAAAAAGTTAGAAGTCAAGCAAAAAGAAAACTAGTTAGTACTTGGTGATTTACAAATTCTAACAATTTGGAAAATGTAAGTGACATTTCAAACCTGAGAATCAACGCTAAGAAAATCCCAAACTTCGATTGAGCAGGAAACAGTTGGAAGTACAAGTAGTTTCTGCGGAACAATGGAAAGTCTGAAGGTCGGACATAGACAAGAACAACTCCACTTATTTCTAAATTGGTAAGCATATAAGTTATATTTATACGTGTGATGGAGGAGACATGCTTATAAAATGTAATATGGCCAACTATAAGGCATATAGAAAAGATATCAATCTAAGTAAAGTAGGACCTTGAGATACTGGTCAAGCAATTTGCACCGCTCTTGGATGACAAATACATCTAATCCAGTTGACAGGAAATGCTTTGGGGGCAAATGGAGATTATATTCAGAGAATTCTTTAAGACGCCTATGTAACTCCACAAAGTGCTGGTATCTGTTAGCATCAGAAATAACATTTAGGAAAGTAACCTTTCTCTAGGATGACATATTCCATATTTTAGAGTCAAATGAAACAGGAAGACTTTTGACCCAACAACCCATAAAGAGTTGTTTAGAATGCCATACAGAAAAAGTCTACCACTCAATTCTTTATTTCTCATCTAATACTTTATTTATTCAAATGAAGATGTTAACACACATACATGAATTCTGGTGAACAAGCATCTTAGCAGGAACAAATAAAAAAAATTGTTAAGACAAAAGAAAATTGTAGCACCTTCTTTTGATAGACCAACTGTGGCTGTTCATATCTGTAACTGATATGCAATATACAGCGAATGTTTTGGACCCACTCTTTACAATATTGGCACCCAATACCTGCAAAAGAGTTCCCATAATAAGCACCATCAAGCATAAAGCATGCAATCAACCAAGTTGAAAGAGCAGAATTGTTAAGTGAGATTAGAGTACCTCACATCTCAGTTTAAAAAATGGATCTGCAATTACTGAGTTTTTTGCTGAATTAGCAGCCGGACTTTGACTTTCATGTAAAGAAGCATAAGACATAGATGATGAAGTTGTGATGCCACTATTAATTCTACCCAATTGCTCTACCTCAGAGTCCTCACTGGAGTCTTCAGGTTTGTCAGTCACTTTGAAGTAGTGTAGCACATCCTCCCCTTCTCCTAATAAAAAACTTGTTCTTTCGACCTCTTGCCAGAGTTGCCCAGTCTCTGTGCTAGGTCGAGACCTTTTCTTTGCAGACTTTGTTCTTTTCATTCTAGGACGAAGCTGATTGTTCCTAGTTTTTGTGCCCTTGTGCCTGTCAAAAGTTTCAAGGGGATGATGAATGTGACTGAAATTTCTTTTATTTTTACCATCCCAAACTTTAACACCTGGAGAGTCAAGACCCATAACATTGTTCGTATCCTCATCCTCAGTATAGCTACTGCTCCTGGATTCAATCTCATCAGAAGGCACACTCTCAAGATCTTCCTCTTTGCATAAGGAGTCAACATTGTCTTCCTCAAGAATTCTGTTAAATCCAGTGTTGGACAAATCTTTCACCATAGTATTATTAGCTGCTGAGTTCTGCTCCTTTTTCTTCTGCTCAGGAATACCATTTGGCTGAACCACTGAATTGGATACCCCCACCGAAGAGTTCGTCTGTGTAGGATCAGCCAACTGATTCATATCTTCCTTCCTTCTGTAATCTCTTCCTTTTGTCCACATATTTTCGAAATGTTCTGGAGCCAGGACCTCAGTTTTCCTTTGAGAAAATACATCTAGTGCATTACCCCATTCTCCCCCCAATTGGTCTCTTTGAACATCTCTTCCAGCACCACCATGAGTATCTGGAAGAGAACTCCAAGAGCGGGTTGACCGTGTATCCATGGAAAGCAATGGATCCTTAGAAAGAAGTTCTCCATTCATGACATTTGACTCATGACTATTGGCCTCTTTCTTTTTTTGATCCTTCTTCAATTGTACCAGTTCAACACCATTGACAGAAGGATCTATTTGTGTGATATGATCAGATGAAATCTTTGAAGATGCATTTGTTCTAGACTCTGATTCTGTGTTTGTTCCCGCACTTTCTTTTCCAACTTTTCTAGAAATAACAAGAGACTCTATCTTCTCATTAACAAATCTGTCACCCAATTTCATAGAACAAAAAGTGCAGAAAGACTCCAAATTAGGGAGAGCAAGTTGAATAGAGATAGTGCATATTAAGAAATCATAACAAACAATATACTTACCTGGGGTTAGCAAGATTCAGCACAGGTCTTATTACAACACAAGCAAGGAGTTCTCTGACAATATAGCGGAAAAGCGAGCATTGCAGGTCCTCTGGCCTAAATGTAAGTACAATAAGGCCATCCATAACATGCTGGAGAACCTGTTGTAGTCCAAAATAAATCAAAAGAAAAAAATTTCAATAAGGGAAAACATACAAATCTTTCTGGTTATGGCTTCTAGAATCCGAGGAAATATATCAAAAGAGGCTCAACCTTATGCTCAGCCTCAGCAGAAAAAAAAATGGGATGCAATTTATTCTCAGCAGCCAGAACAGATTTCAGTTCTATATCTCGCTCTTCAATGGTCAAATGTCTTGCTTGATGTCTCTCAATCTTTCCCTTAGTCACACGGAAGAGCTCCAGCCTACGACATACAATACTGATAATATCCCTGCAAAATGCCAAGCAAATAATCGTCTAAAATGCCATTAAGACCCCAGATGATCAACAAGAGATTGGTCGGGAAAACATCAGACTGGACCTTGTTAAAAGATCTATCAGATTAATATTTCTCATGCGACATGAAATTTCTCCAAGCGCGCCATTTATGATCATTACAAGCTCCTCTGGACCCTGTCTATCAGGCGTCACGCGTGTGTACCACAGATCTGTCACCCACTCAGAGACGATGTGTCTGGTGAATTGGTCAATTGCATCCTCAACAACAGGAGAGTTCACCTTAAGCTTCCAGTCAGACCTTTCAGCCCCAACTCTGATGCCTTTTAGAGGATTTTCAGTGGAAGAAATGTTTGTTGATGTCTGTTTGCTTTTGTAAGTTGCAGATTTCCTTCGTATATCAATATCCAAAGACAAATAGCGAAGGGTGATGATTAACAATAGAGCAGCAGGCAAGTTCACTAAAACTGATGAACTTGTTACTGCAACAGAAAATGGTGTGAACAGAAAATCAGAATCATGCAAGTTTTATAAAGAAACAATACTCAATATTAACTTTTGGATAATCATATCTAGGTTAAAAATATCAGCTCTAATAAGTATTATCAGTGCATATCCAAATGCTCAATTATGATTGCAGAATAATTTATCAAATCCAAATCTGAATCAGTAACTAGATGCCAAACGGGAACTATCAAATTCTGTGTACCGGGCTTCCACTAGTATTTCAGTCAGCATTGAGAAGTGACATCTATGATCAATAATATAGAGGCACAAAGATAACCCTTGACACCCCATATAAATAAAGATATAGAAACATTTCCATTTCAATAAATTCTCGCAACAAATGCAATTTTCCCATAGAGAATGAGATATATGCAGTGTTCATACCAGATATTACATTCTCCATTTATTGCCAAGAAAACCAGAAAAAAAACATGGCGCTGAGGTATCAGAACAAAGTTGCAATTTCCCCATAGGGAATGAGATATATGCAGTGATTATACCAGAGATTACATTCTCCATTTATTGCTAAGAAAAACCAGAATAAAAAAACAAGGCGTTGAAGTATCAGAACAAAGTTTTTAATAACTAATTAGTGCACAATTTTGATAATCTTTTCAACAGAAAGAATCACTTTTGATTTTATATCAATAGAACAAATTGTTGTATTCGACATGGAGCGGAAAGGAAGATAGAGTTCATGTGAAGTTATCAACAAGATTTCAGATTCCAACTTATTTATCTGCAGAAATACAATGAACCCGAAAATATAATCTAAATCAACCACTTGTAATAAGACATAAAATAAAGGTCAGGAAACTTTAATTTCATGACCAGTTGAAGGTTTTTCTTATTCCAAGAAGACTACCCTGCTGATTCACAACCTACTATTTACTTTGTGCTGTTCTTCGGAATACTGCTCTTATGCAAAATCCTATCACTATATTTCATGGTTAATAGCCTGACAGGTCCAGCTCCAAATCACAGTCCTCATTTGATTCTTCATTTGTATTGTCATCCTGTAAGGTTTAGGCAATGCGCATCTCATATGCTAATAATTATGCATATGAGTTAATAAGTTTTTGTGATTGTGAACTTGTCATGATCAATAAGTTTGTCCAATGATATATCCCTCTGACTAATAATCTTCTCCTTAGTTTTTAAGGTTTCATATAGGTACAAAATCAATGCTAGGAGAAAGAACCAATCAGCGTGGATTATTTATCTTCATAATCTCAAGCCAAGCAAGCATTATAATATAGCACAGTTGTGACAGTAAATTTACAGATAGATCGGATTTAATTTGCACCTATAACAACCAAGATCATGGTAAGACTGAAAGAACAGTTAAAGGAGTAGATCGACCAATAAAACAACAATCAGAAAATTTTATCCAATAGCAGAATGTTCTCATTATTGAATTGCAATATTGCATCGATGTAACTTCCATTGTTTGTCGCAAATAACTCCAGGAGTCCCCAAACCTCGCAAATTCTTACAGTTTCTATCCTATAATATTTTATGCAGAGCTGTTGTCAATTGACTGATCTTTATAAAAGATCTGGTATAAGATACAAGTAAATTAAAAGCATGAACCCTGCATAAAATTGTGATAAATAACCGGACAAAGCACCCCTATAAACAGTTGGAATTAAGTTACTCCTACATTTCTCCTTCATCCATCATCCTAATTCCTAAATACAATCAACAAGCATAAAGAAAAACAAGTAAAACTATAAGTTTAAACCTGATTACCAAAAAAGCTGATGAACAATCACTTACATGACATGAAGTAGGACAGTCCAACCACGCATACGACCAGAAAAACAATCCGCTTCTTAGCTTCCTCTAATAGGTCGCGCGCACTCGCGGTTTTCCCCTCACTGCTGCTCATTTCTCTCGCCTACTAATCCGTTCACACGCAACCTCAATCTCACTCGTCCAAAACTCAAATCAACAAAAACTGAACAATCAAAGATCAGAACACAGAACAGAGAAAAACTCTCAAATCTCTTCAATCAGAATCTCCACAGCAACATCCATTCACGCGATCATTCCAAAAAATCAATCAAACAAAACTCTAGGAAAAGATCGAGCTGAACAAATAATTCGATGCGAGCACGGCAAGCCATTTCCAAATAAATCCACTTCAATTCCGCATACCATTAGGTTTTCAGTGCACGACTGTGCCGACTACCAAAATGCGCGTGTGGATTTTCTCTCTCACACTCTCACTATCTCTCTCAATATTTACAACGGAAATTAAGTTGCGAGTAACCAATTCTCGCGGAAGATTTGTTTCAGGTTTTTTTTTTTTTTCTTTTTTCTTTTCCTGTGCTTGAAATTGGGGGTTTTATATAATTAGCTCTAATTAATCAACGTGTTCACGTCGATTGAGTGCATATGTTTAGAAACTGACACATTGTTTATTAATTTGAGAGTAAGACAGACCATTGCGCCATTGATGTTGACTGTGCCCAGAATGGTAATTTCACACCCCCACCTGGACCGGACTAGTTGTCCGCGGTTGGAGAAGCGGCCCCGCTCGCACAACACATTGTTCTGGAGCTCGGGGTGGAAAGACGATTGAATCCAAAATGTTCAAAAATATTTTATATCTTCATAATACGTTAAAAATTATTTGAAACTTATCATAGAATATAAATCTTTATAGGGTAGTAATAATTTAAGTTCATGTAAAATCGAGAGTGAGAAATTAACAAAATAAATAAACACACATCTTCAATTGTTTGGAAGAAGAGTGGGACTAGACAATAGAAGAAGTGTTGACATCCTTAGATAACATTGAAAATTGATCTTTGTCCGACTAAAAAGCAGACAAATTAATCTTTACATGGTAGTTAAAAGCAAATATATGCTCACCATTATATAAAATTCTAAAAACCCTTACTATTGAAAAAGAGAGTTTCAACAGATACCTCAAAAGCATGATTGCTTTACTATTTCACAGTGACCAATATTCATGATTAAAGCGAATGATGTGTTTACTAATGCAAAAATACCAAAATGCAAATTATGCATATTCTTTCTCTCTAAAAAAAAAAACTCTTTAAAATTATTCGTATTTCTTCAACACGAGAAATTCAGAAATCATAAAATGACCTTCAATTGGAGACCTTCCCAAACTTGTATGAGAAAAACCAAATCAATGCTTAGGAAGAGAAGTGAACATAAAACTTCACCTTAAAGTAAAAGAAGCCTATAAAATGGATTTCGGTTGAACTCTGATGATTAGTGCATGTGACCCAGAGCAACAAAAGCTCTTTATTAGATAATATCTTAAGTGGTAACTCGTGTTCAAGTATAATATACATCTGAAAATATTGTATCTTTTTGTGAAAAAAGAAAGAGAAAATGCAGAATTATTGTATTTACTTTTTATCGCTTTTTTTTTTTTATGACAAAATAAAATTCAACAGATTCTTTTATATTTATATTGAGAATCAACTCTTTCAAATCTCTTATTCAAGAAACAATGGTGAAAATACTATCTACCTAACATTATATTAATTTTTATATTTTCACATACAAGTGTGTTAGATTTAAACAAATATATTATATTTAAAAAATTTGAAGATCTACAATTTAGATTGAGTTTTAGTTTATTCGCTTATTAGATAACATAATTAACTTTTCGTAAATTTTGTTGATATTATTTAAGATTCAGAGCCACGCCAAATCATGTAAATATGTAATTATGTTATGTATTATACAATTACTGATGCTTCTGTTTTTTATAATTCATTTATTACAATGGATGTATTAATGTATCTTCTTTGGAATTACAAAAGAGCCAATTCAACTATTTAGCAAAGGTAGATTCCGCCCAAAATTCTGATCTTGAAAAACCCTCAAAAGGAGCATCAATCATCATACCAGCATCAAGAAAGCATGTCGGTTCTTCACTGTGATACGTTTTACGAAGACGTACCAACGGTACCTTCCCCTCCAACTTTCCTCCCGTTGTTCAAATTATCTTCTTAATTTTTTTGAACAAGTTTTTCGAACTCATGTTCATAATTATTTGATCCCGTATTATTTATTCATTCGTTTGTTTTCCCCACCAGTTGGATGAAGTTAAGCACGAAATTTCCAGTTTGGTGGGATTGACGGATATCAAAGAGCAGTTGGGATCAATTGTGGAGAAAATAATTGTTGCAGAGAAGAACAAGGCTGAAGGACTTAGGGTTATTCCTCCAAAACCCTTTCACATGGTGTTCGTCGGCAATGGTGGAACAGGTGCCGTGGTATTTTTTGCGATTGTATTGTCGTCGTTTTGATTTTGTGTATTATCTCCCAATGTTCGCTGATTCGGCTTACATTTTTTCGGTTGGGGGCATGTTATGGTTGATGAGGAATAATATTGGTGTATGATTTTGGAGTAGATTGATTAGGGTTATTAATGGGCGATTAAAAATTTATGGAGTTGCTCAATCTACAGGGAAATCTTGGATCTTGAGTTGGGATAGGGGGATATTTTTGTTCTTTTGTTAATTTCAGTTATGGGTTATCCAAAGGAAGACAATAGAAGACAAGAAAAATGAATTATCTTCTAGGACAAGGTTGCAGATGTTAACTGTTTTAATGGTCTTGCTTCATTATTCGTCTAATTCACCAGCCGTTGTTGTCTTGAATCATGATTAAATTGAACTTTACGCGTCTTGGAGATGGAATAACTCTGCCTTTACTATAAGGTTTGCCAGCTAAGAAATTATAAACTGGATTTGGAAATGCTATTTAAAATTCAAAGGGAGGATAAGTTTCTCATTGTCACCGAAAAAAGGAGAAGTCCCTAAATGTTAAAAGTATGTTGGCGAATGTGCAGAAAATGAAAAGTGTGTACTGTTGTCTATAAGCAATCAGTAATTCTTGCTACTTAAATATGATTTTGATTCATTCAGGCAACATGTTCTGTTAAATGGATAGAGGCTGGTAAGGGTTAATTTTCGGTTGATATGTGAAAATCACTAACTATACACAGTTTGCCTAAACGTAAACTATATGTGATAAAAGTCTCCAAATGTTAAAAGTATGTTGGTGAATGCACAAAATGAAAGGTGTATACTGTTGTCGATAAGCTGTCAGTAATTGTTGCTACTTAAATATGATTTTGATTCATTCAGGCAACCAGTTTTGTCTAAATGGATAGAGGGTTATAATGGATCATTTTTGTTAATATATGAAAATCACTAACCATACACAGTTTGCCTAACCCCTAAATATAAGGGGTTCAAGTGAATTTATTTGGAAAAAAACTAGCTAGGAGATAATTATAAAGGCAGGAAACTGATGGGCTCTTCATTGTGAATGATAAACAAGTTTTCTGTTCAAGTTTGCTTTAATGTGTGTAATGAATGAAAGAGGATTGATGTTTGTTGTTATTATGCTTGTAGGGTTAAACTTGCCGGAAATATTACTCTTAATTGCGAATGGAGAACTAAGCCTTCTATGCAAACTGTTAGTTAAAGAGGATTGGATTTCATTTTGCTAGTAGGTTATTATAAAGGGGAATTGTCACTATCATTATTAAACTTAGGCTAACACTCTTTTTTATACCTATAAAGTTTTCTTGAATTCATCTTTGTGTGCATAGTTTTTCATTTTTCATTTCTATTTACTGCAACTTCCTCTAACGTATGTTAACAGGCAAGTCCACAGTCGCAAGACTTATTGCTAAACTATTTTATTTGTCCGGAGCTCTGTCTTCCTACCATGTGATTGAAATGCGGGGAAGCCAAAAGGTAAGAAACTGCTACATTTTGCATAATATAGTTATTTCTGAAAACCGCTACGTAATTGATAATTGTTGACATGGCCAGATCAAAGATGCAGAAGGCGGTGTACTCCTTGTGAACGTAGACGAAGATGATCACATCAACTTAAATACTTTGGAGGATATAGTATCTTCAATGGATGAGGGACACACATCAATCATATTAGCTGGAAAACAAAGGGCCTTGAACCGATACATCAAGTCCAACGACAAATTGTATCATAAGTTTTCAGTGAGGTTACAATTTGATGACTTGACTTGTGAAGAACTTGCTGTGATTCTTCAGAAGAAGGCCAGCATTAAAGGTGGAAATGATTTAATAGATGGTTTTGTGTTGGATAGTTCATGCAACACCAATGCTATTGCTGAAATGATTTCTGAGATTACTAGTGAAAATCTACGAAGCCTGTTGAATGCACATTTGCTGGATCAGGTGCTTATTGAGGCAATGAAGGTGGCTAACAATCCTAGTGAGAAAACCATATCTTTGAAGAACTTGGAGTTGGGTTTGGAGAGTGGAGCATATATCTATGAGAAGTTGCTAAATGTGTGATTTTACAGATGATAGGAGCAACTTCTGTTGTTGTTGTTCTCTTTTCTTTTCTTTTTTTCTATTTTTTTTTCCTTTCAAGAATTGGCAATCAGCCTTGCTCAATTCTTATACTTGATAGTCAGTAGCTATTTAATTATTTTAATTTGTAACATAACCCATATGCTGCTGATGCCAGCCATTTTTTGATGGCATTGGTATTTCCTTAATCCAAGTCAGGTATATTTATTGTCATATTTTGATTCAAGAATTGAACTTTTTTTTTTTTATTTTTATATTATCAGTTTCAGTTATCTAATGTGTAAATGGTCATCTAATTTTACCTAGTTTTCTAATTTTATGTGTTGTGTTAAAACTTTCTCACTCATTACTTATGAATTGATAAGCTTGTGAAAAGGAATACTATGAATTGGTTAACATTAAAATTTACTCAAATTTGTTTTGCTACGAAAATCTACTCGATAAAATTGTATGATACAAAAAATTTGAGGTAGATTTTAAGATTTACTGAAACATTAGAATAAAATCCAGAGTTTTTCATTCTGAAAATGCAATTAATCCTTCAGGATTCGAATAATACAACCTAATACAATACATTGCACATGATACACAATATTATGGTATGTATCCTCAAAAAAACTATCAATTATATGACATATATTTCATGTTATACATAATTCAAGATTCATGACTCACACTTTAATTACTTAATCAATATTTAGGTGAATTTCCTTCCATAAGACATTATCATATCACAAAGAATACAGAAGGATTATATTTTCCAAAAAAAAAAAAAAAAGTAATCGGACCATTACTTTTCTCTAATATAAATATTATAATAAGAAAATAATAATATGAGAATCTAAACAATAATGTTAGGTAAAAACTTGGGTAAAATAGTACTCCCTCCGTCCCGAAACAATTGTTTTGTTTTCCTTTTTCGTCTGTCCCAAACAATTGTCCTCTTACCTAAAATGGAAAGTTAATACACACTCATTAATAAAATATTAATTTCCTCTATCTCTACTTGCATTGGTATCTGTGCCATTTTCAAACAAGACAATTATTTTGGGACGGAGGGAGTATAAAATAGTAAAATAGGCATATAGGCTAAAATGGAGGGGCCATGAAACGACGTCATCTCATTCTTCTCGGACCCGTCACTCTCTACTCAGCGGACAGTCGCCGAAACAACCCACACGACACCGTTTCTTCGGTCGTTTTCCCTGCCCAGTGTCTGCTCTCTCTCTCTCTAACGAAACGGACCTGACAAATCGACAGCAAATCTGAGCCAATTGAGCTTTCGCAATGTCTTCGCCACCTCTGGGGACTGCTCCCGGCCCAATATCGCCGCCAACTCCGCCTGGTCCGCCGTCTCCGGCGGAGCTTCTGCTGCCTCCGCCACATCCCCCGAATGCAACTACGGTGTCGGTGGCGGCGCCTCCGCCGGTGATAGTTTCGCCTCGAACGGCGCCGCCCAGCAACAGCTCGACTTTGGTGGCTCTAGGAGTGGGGATAGGCATAGGCGGGACGATCGTGCTGGTTTGCGTGGGTATTTTTGTCATTTGGTACAGGAGGAGGAAGAGGAAGCGTTTTGGAGTGGACGGGTTTGGCTACGATCCTTCGCAGGGTCTCAAAGGTATGTAGTGAGCGTGCTTGGATGTAGTTCGTTGCTTGCTTTAGTTGATAGGTTTGGTAGTGTGCACAGTTTTTGGGATTATTTTTCAATATTACATATGATTGGTTGATTCGATGAGGACAAACACTTGAGTTGAGTTCATAATTCACATAGGAATTGGATATTATTTTATTAAATAATTTAGTTTGGGGGTTGTTCTCTCACTTACTATATTGTTTTGATTGGGACTATGGCCTTGCCATGAGTGAATATGACGCTTAAAAGATGTGGTGAAATTAGGAATGTGAACTTGATGAATTTTTCAGTAGTGGTTTGCTACAGTTTTACAGCTTTCTCATGCTCTACTTTCCCAGTTTCACGGTTGTAATCTGTTTTCTAGTATTCTCCCATACTTTCGGCTCATCATGCTAGACAACCTTTCGGATGAACTTCTGGAAAAGGAAAGAGTTTTGTATTACTGGTTCTACTGAAGATAACGATAAACAATGGAACCATTGACATGGACAAGGCAGATATGCAAGTCTTGATAACTACCGGAAACACCGTGGTTTGAAATTTCGTCTTGGGTTTCCTAATGTGATGTAGTTTTATGTCTACCTTGAAGCTCAATAATCCTTTGTTGTCATAAATAAAAGCTTACTGTTAAAAATCATACTGGTGGACTTGTGCGCAAAAGGAGTCTTTCATGTGATCAAGTCAAGGCCACCTTAGCGCCTCAGTATAAATACTGGAAGTGTGATTTCTTTATTCAAACCATGTTCTTTCAATCAGATAACTTAGGTTACATTTTAGCAGTTTCTGCATATGGGAATATTATAATGTATTTAATAGCAGGAAGTGGGCGTCAACATTTTTCGGGGCATGAAATCATCTTCAACTTAATGAAAATGAATAGGCTTTTCACTTTTACTTCTTGCAGCAACTGAATTTTCTTGCTGACCCTAACCAGCATTGACTAGACCAACATGAGTGTGACCATCTTGGCTAAGAAAATATTATGCTATTGGTGGAATTTGATCTTGATAGTCCAAAGTGTTTTTGGTGATAATGACTCAACTTTCTCTGAGGTTTTGATTGCTAAGTGGAGACCTGTTGGCAATATGTCTATGACACGATACAGATGTATGTGAATGTCTATGAGCTGAAACAGCTGATTAATGTTGGATTTTGTGGCATTTTTTCGGTGCGTTTATTTAAGATGATTCATATACTTCAACAGTAGAAATGGATGGTCTGACTTAATCATTCAAGGGTTTAAAGATTATAGAAATGCCCATTGACAATATGACGTTCTTGTTTGTCTTCCCAAGTACCACACATCTGCTTTTACTTGTTTTTTTCCATACACCCTGTATGATAATGTGCTTTTGCTTTGATAGGTGATCCATATCACGCTCCCGAGTTCAATGGGCACCGGCAGCCTGGTCAACCATCTAACATCAATATCAATGGACTACCAAAGCCCGCTCCTTCACCGGTCATTTCATCAAATTCACAGCCATCTACAATGGATGTATCTAGTACCCCTCCTTTCTTTAGTAGCAGCCTGAACTCCTTGGAGGCTATTCCACAAACAGTAGCGCCTCATACTAGCTTGGATTCAAAAAATACATTCACATATGAAGAACTTGCACTTGCAACAGATAATTTTTCTGAAACCAACCTCCTTGGTCAAGGTGGCTTTGGATATGTCCACAAGGGAGTGCTTCATGATGGTAGAGAAGTTGCAATAAAGCAACTAAAGGTTGGGAGTGGTCAAGGGGAGCGTGAATTTCAGGCTGAAGTTGAGATGATAACTCGTGTTCATCACAACCATCTAGTATCACTACTTGGGCACTGCATTTCAGGGATTCGAAGATTGCTAGTGTATGAATATGTTCCTAATCAAACTCTGGAGTTCCACTTACATGGTATGCTATAGATTGGACTCGATTATATTTGCCATACGTTTGCTATCTGTGAAGTTTTAGCTGCATACATTATACTTTTTTCATATTTAATTCTAAGCATAAGGTGTGGAGGTTTTCTAAAAGAAACTATATGTCTGTAAATGCATTAATTGGCTGTTTAATGTGATTATGAATTCAGCCCCATAAAAGAAAATGGTATAGTAATTGGGTGCTATTTAAGGCTCTAGCATTTATAAACTACTCCCTCCGAGTGTAGTCCCATTTCTTTTCGGCACGGGAATTAAGGGTTGTGAGTGTAGTGGAATTAATATTTTATTGGTGAGTGTGAAAAGTTTTGTCATTTTAGGAAAATGGGACTATTTTATGGGGACAAACAAAAATGGGAAATGGGGACTACTCCTGCGGGACGGAGGGAGTACCATATTACAAGTGCTAGCCAGAAGTTTACGGCACTTGAGTTAGTTTTCCAGAATGATTAGTATAACTGGACCCTGCACAAGGACTTCTTAAATGTTTGCTATTCTGGTTGTGTTGTATCATCATCCTATTCAGCCACCTTATAAAAACATACTGATTAAGCATAGATTCTTTTCTCAAATGATTTATCCTTTTTGTGAAGAAACTCATTTTACTGGTTTAGTTGAAACATGAATATCAGTGATACTGCTGGGTACTGGAGTAACTCATATCCTTCCCTGGAGTTTGAGGTTGCTCGTCTTCTCATTATATCATATATGCATGGGCTAGGAAAATATTTTACTACAGTTGTGGAAAATGGAAATGGTAAAGTGTTGAAAACACTGCTTTATACCTTCATCTGCACGAATTTTTATTTAAAGATATGTAGTGATTTTATGACATGCCATTGTGAGCATCGGAACATACTAAAATGACTTAAGGGTATTTTGTAATTTATTTTCCTTTATACATTTCGGCTGGATGTTTTTTCCCCAATAAACAAGCTTTTTTGCATGTAGCAACTCTGTCTTGCCAACTTTAACGTCTTGATGTAATTTGTCATCTTCATATAGTAAACTTCCATGTTCCATCTCTGTTTTGAATTTCTTTGTCATCTGAGGCACATATGATGCAGGGAAGAGTGAAGCTCCCATGAACTGGGCTACTAGGATGAAAGTTGCCATTGGTTCGGCTAAGGGATTGGCATATTTGCATGAGGACTGTATGTCTTCCCTGCTCCTCCTACTTATGAACATTTTTTTTAAAAGATTCAATTGCATTTATGTAGAATGATATTTACAGGTCATCCTAAGATCATACACCGCGATATCAAGTCTGCTAACATTCTTCTTGATGAAAATTTTGAGGCGAAGGTGTGCATCTATGTTTCCAAAGGAGTTGTTATTCATCCTTGCAATTTTACTTTGTCTGATTGACTTGATCTAATTAGGCTGTGTACACATGTTCCCATATTCTCAACCAGTTTAACTGATTTTTCCAATTAAAGAACTGTGTTGGGTGGTATTGCCTGGCAAAAAAGCAGAAAAATGAACAGACTATGTAAAGAAAGCTGCTGTACTGCTTACTAGTCATGCACATATGTTAAGCAGATTTTAACATGTATGCAGATATATATTCATCAGAGAGCTGAATTGTGGCCAAAACCGATAGGCAAAATTCATAAAATATATTCTATGTTCTGAGACAAGTCTCAAATATTGATAAGCATGAGATGGTTAAGTACATTTTCAGGATGCAGCTTCCTTCATACTATAGATAAACTATTTTGCATCACTCTTCCTACTCCATGGGATTTTTTTCCCTTTCTAATAGATGAGCCATAATAGGTATCAGAGATTGCAGCTTGAGTTCTTTGGGATAATCCTCTATTCACTCTTTTCGAGTTCACTCATGGGATGCTAAATCCATATATTCCTTAGATGAGGAAAGGAAGCTTGTGATGCCTTGTGAGATGACTACGTCCATAATATGATTCATTAAAACATTTTTATAATATGAATTGTTCGAAACAAACCATTAAGAACAATGGTCGGTGTTGACTCCAAAATGAGCTCTATCTTCTGAAAGCCATAGCAAACAAGTTAGCTCCTTTCGTCCCCCCCTTATTTTTGTCCTTTTAATCCTTGGACATGGTGGGAAGAAAATGAGGCTACCACTGAAAGTAAACCTTCTAACCTGGGAACGCCTTAGGTTGTGTTTATTACTATGCTATCAAAAAATATCTATTCAGGCCTGTGTCAAATATAAGTACCTATCCTCTGAAAATAAAAAAAGGATGAATGTGCTGCTAATTTCACTTATTGTTATCCATTAATTTTATTTGCTTATTGTAAGTCATGCTTAATGAAGTCATCATTCCTCATTGGATATTTTAATACAGGTAGCAGATTTTGGCCTTGCTAGGTTCTATTCAGATACTGATACTCATGTCTCCACTCGGGTAATGGGAACTTTTGGGTAAGCTACTACATACTTCCTTTCTCTCTCCGTCTGGCGTGCCTGAGCTGCTAAACATTGAAAGGAAATATTGACTAAAAACTTTATCTATGCCACATTGAAAAATCTATATCTATATATATATATATATAGATTTTGAAAAGAAGTACATTTATTAAACTCACACCCAGATCTCCCCGTGGAAGCTCGAACCTGTGACCTCTTGGTCCAGGCAAGGTGCTTTCACCACTAAACCCCAAGCAATGGGACTGAAATATCTATTTGATTCTGCAGTATGTGCAGTTAATGTATGCCTCATCTTTTGCAGTTATTTAGCTCCAGAATATGCTCTAACTGGAAAGCTTACAGATAAGTCAGATGTCTTCTCGTTTGGTGTTGTGCTTTTGGAGTTAATTACTGGCCGCCGGCCGATTGACAAATCGCAGAACTACCTTGACGATAATATCATTGATTGGGTTAGCATCTTTTCAACTATCATTGCTTAATTTGCTATTGTATTAAACTGAATATTGATTCTGATATTTCCAACCATCATTCTTTTCTTGCTTGTTCCATGCTTTCTTTTTTCATTTTTTGTGATCTCATTTGGGTAGAAGGATTTTGCAATTCTTATTACTTCTGATGTATAAACTTGTCTTAATAACACAGGCAAGGCCTTTGCTTGCACAAGCTCTGGAAAGTAACAACTTTGATTGTGTGGCCGATCCAAGGTTGCAAAAAGATTACGATCCAATTGAGATGGCTCGGATGGTTGCGTGTGCTTCCGTCTGCGTGCGTCATCTTGCTCGACGCAGGCCAAAGATGAGTCAGGTACATCATTTTTATATTTGCGAAGGATATCCCTATGTCTCTGTTGTTTTGATTCATCTGCCTAAATTTTTTGAAATTTATAAATGAATGTCTGCAGATTACATGATATGTGTGGAAATCTCAAGAAAATTCTGTTTGATGTTGAGTTTTATCTCAAAATATCATCTTCTTAAAAAATATTTTATGTAGAAGCACATACGATCCATCTTTTATTATTTATTCTGTCATTTTTTTTCAAAATATCATTTTCTTTAAAAAGAAAAAAAAAGATGGACAGCTGAAAACAGTCAAATCTCTTCTCAACTTGTGTTGATGCAGATAATCCAAGCTCTGGAAGGGAAGTTGCCTCTGGATGAAGTGACAGAGGGCATTCAACCCAAACACAACATTCTCAACGATTCTTATGGGAGTGCAGACTATGATGCCTTATACGACACCACACAGTACAGAGAGGATCTGATAAAGTTCAGGAAGATGGCACTGGAAGGCGTCGAACACACCGACAGTGAGTGCAGCGTCGTGTTTGGTCGTCAGCCTTCCGGCTCGAGCAGTGAAGTTCTGAGAAACAATCAAGATAAGTGATATATATAGTCTGCATATGTTTCTCCCAGTTAGAAGAGGGAAAAAAAAGCAGTGTAAATTTTTAGTAAGCACGAGTAGAGAAAATATAGATTAGTTGGATATGTATGCCTCTGCTGCTAATATTGTCATTATTTATGTTTCCCTATTTTTGTACAGAATTGAAGAGGGACAACTAGTGTTCTTTCTACCCATTGAAAATTTATTTTATTTATTACTCTTTTCATATTTTGAAATTCTCATCTGTATGAAGTGAGATTTCTTTAATTGTTAGCTTTTCTCAAGGCAAAAACTTATGTTAGATTGTCCGGTGGATTTGTTCTGTTCTTCATACTTCATGAATTAACCGACTGTATGTACCATGGCGACAATGAGTGTAAACAAAGTCTTCCAATTTGTGAAAGAAATAACTGTTTTTTTTGCAACAATTGATGAATTTTTTAAGTTATTCAATTTATTTGTATAAATTAATTGATATATATATATATTTTTTAACAATGAAAACTAATTAATTTATATTCATCTTACGTGTGAGAATTTCTCGCAGAAACTTGTAAAGACGAAACTTAATGGCGTCCAACGTTCTGTTTTTACTGTAATATTTGATTGAAGTGGGTTGTATAGGGAAGTTTTATTTCATGGTCTCCATTTTCTTAGAAACAAAATTTATATTATATTCATTTAATTTTAAAAACTGTTATTGAAATTATTTTAAAAGAAGATCTCTCAAATAAGACAGAATGAAAATCAGTCAATTCAAGCTGTAAAAATAAAAGAATTGTCGGGAAATTACTATTTTGATATTTCAAAGCATGACTTGTTAGTCAACAATCTATATATAAAACTGACTTAGGTTGGGCCCAATAATTTGTAATCTTGTATAGTGTCTTGAGTTGTAACTGAATCAGCAATCATTCATTAAGGGTCGGCCTTGTAAATTTTAAGGCTTGGAGTAAAAAAAAAATTTGGTACCCCAAATTTAAATTAAATAGTTAAAAAAATTATTAATAAATATAATATTAAAAGTGTTTTAAAATTAAAATTAAAAAAATTATTTAAAAATATCTTAAAAATAAAACGCTGAGTCCTTCACGACTTCACAACCATCTCATGGATTTCACTTCATTTTTAAATAAATATGAAACAAAATAAAAAATTAAATAATATCATATAAACTAAGTGCATAGTCATCATTTAAAAATAATTCTCCTAATATTTTTTTAAGTTAACTTTTTTAGATTTTTCATCATCTCTTTTCTTAATTTGTTGTTCTTTTTTCAGAACAAGGTAAATACTTAAAAGCTCAAGAAGAACGATTAACATAATATTAATATGATTAAAAAAATAAAAAAAATAAAATCAAACAAATTAAAATCTAAAATCACTCTGGAAGAATTTTAAAAATATAACAAATAAATTTAAAGCAAAGGCCTATAAAAATCACAAAAATGTAGTAAGAAAATATGATAGGATTTTAAAAAAATGAACTACATTATGATCACAAAATAACTCACATCATAGAAAATATAATGTTTACGAAAAAATGAAGGACTACCTTATAAACTTGTTGTTAGTTGCTATTTAAAAAAATAAATTTGTATTATATTGACAAGTAATTAAAAAAAAAAAGAAAGACAGAGAAGAGAGCTAAAAAAGCAATGTAAAAATAAAGAGAGAACAATCGCTTCATATTTTAAAAGAGGCCAACGTTTTAGTTGTCGAGTTATATTAGGAATAATATAAATTTTAATATCTAATAATCTTAATATATTATTAGATCTTAATAAATCTTAATATGTTATATTTAATATATATTTGAGCTCATCTTTATTAGGCTAAATACAAATTTATTTATTTTAGTTAAGTTAAAAATTATGTTTTTTTTATCTTATATTCTTCAAGATGGTGCCCCTACTAAGATAAATTAATATTACTACTACTATATAATATTTAAAAAAATGGTGCCCTTAATTCGGAGGCATTGGTGCAGCGCACCTCTCGCACGAACTTAGGGCACAAAACCATTAAAGAATTGACTTGCAATTAAGAACGGGACTTAACTGATAAAATCGATGGCGATGACAAAAAAAGAACTAAGGTCTTCATTCTTCGTAAGTCAGAAAGAAGAATTAGTTGGAATTATTCAGAGTTATTTCTGATGAAAAGTCTGTCACTCACATAAAAGTACTATCATTCAAGAACGGGCAGTACTATCAACTACTACAAAACTATTACTTTTCAAACAAAAGAATCATGACAATAGAAATCTAAAATATTTTTGATGGTATTATTTCTTAGGTAAATAAAAATTGGATTGAAATGAAGGGAATAGATATTACTATGGAATAAATTAAAGTTAGCCTTATACTGTCGAAAGTCACAGGATTATATATTTGCATTGGATTCTCAATTTGTAATAATGATGTTTTTTTTTTTTTTTTTGTTTTTTTAACTGCAGCAACGAACACTAAAATTCACGTGATTATGGTATGTGCCACTTAGGAAAAAAAAAATGCATTGAAATTCAAGAAAATTAACCGACTGCAGTTCCTTCCAATCCATTCCAACTGCATGGGGCTCACTTCATTTTGTAATTTTTTTTAAAATTTTAACCAATTATAGCATGCCATGTGTTTTTTTAAATTTTTTTAGAAATTAATAATAAAATTAATATATGTTTTAGGTAATATCATAAAAATAAATAAAAAATATATACCAAAATTCATAATTTTTTCTCCACAAATAGAAACTAATTATGATATATTTATTTTTTTGTTTTATA
>JAPKLW010001384.1:97789-133522 GCA_026898455.1 Plectranthus barbatus | reverse complement strand
GAGAGATCATGTAAAAAAAAATCCTCATGTGAGAAAAAAGAATGAATCATGTCCATCAGATCTAAAAATATCAATGATTGATATTGAATCAAGCAACAACTAAAATGCAATCAAGTAACAAAATAATCAAGCAACAACTAAAGCACAATCAAGCAATGACCTGAATACAATCAAGCAATGCCGTGAATGCAATCAAGCATCTTTCTCATTTTCTCACGTTAAGAGTTTTCTCACTGGATCCGCTCCACATATATATATATATATATATATATATATATATATATATATATATATACTACATCATATTGATTGATCTACACCATTATAAAAAATAATCAGTCCGAACCATCCGTAGAATGCACAATTTATGTCAATTTGATATCCACAATTCATTAAAAGAAATCAATCTCAGTCGTTCGTAGAAAACACAATCCATGTCAATTTGTTTTCACACATATACCAAAATCAATTATTTTCATCTATAAATGTAATTCACATTTTATAACATTAAGTCACTACAATCAAAACCTTCTCCTTATCCAAATTATAGTTCGACCCAAACATTTTGCATTCACCAAAAAAATATCGTCAAGTGCTAATTTTTTTTTATGATTCAGATTCTAACTTCGATAATTAAGTTGATGAATTATTTGAACACCATATTTTGGAAAATCGGCAAATTGAAGTATTTTCACTTAGTTTGTGTTGAGGTTCGATTTGTTTAAGAAAACGGAGCCCATGGATTTGTAGAGAGACGAAGGGATTGAGAATAACAGGGGATGAATAATATCGTAAAAATGATATGACCTTCACAGAAAAATAACTAAGAAAAAATGAACCTCTGTTCTCTTTACAAATTAGGTGTCTATTTATAGGTTAAAAACCCTAACTACTTTACTAAAATCTAGGAACTAACTACTTCCCAAAAATTTAGGGATAAATATTTGACTTGGTCTTCTTTGACTAGATCTTTATTTGGACCGGCTCTTGACCAAGTGGGTCGCCATATGGCCCATATCACATCCGTTTTATGGCCTCGATAAGCTGGACTGCAACGATCAATTCTGGATTCGGCTTTAATTTATTAATCTGGCCCAAATAATCTTGGGCGCAACAGTTTGTTAAATTGTAATTTCTAGTGTTTGAAGTATTTCCACTCAGTTTGTTAAATTGTATTTCCAATATTGTAATTTATGTAATTTTTAGTGTTAGAAGTATTTTAATTTAGTTTGTTAAATTGTATTTTTAGTATTGTAATTTATGTAATTTCTAACCACCATTCTTATCTACCATTCATTCGTAACCACCATCCGTAACTACCATTCATTCCCAACCACCACTCATAACTACCATTTCTTCCTATCCACCATTCCTATCTACCATTCATTCTTATCCACCATTCCTAGCTACCATTCTTTCATAACCACCATTCATTCCTATCCACCAATCAATCTCATTCATTTTCTCTATAAATAGATATGCCATTTGTTTTACTTAACTCACACAAAAAACATCTCACTCATTACCAAACTTCATTTCTCTCAATTTATCAAAAGATTTGAGAAAATTTTTCTCAAATCCTCAAGATTATTATTCTAATCTTGAGAATATTTATACTCAAGGGTTCCAAACCCATTAAAACCCTAAATTTTCAAACAACCCAACTTATGAAAATATCCAAACTCAAATTCCAAACACACACACACACTCCAAATGGTCCAAAAAGGTTGGAGTGATCAAGAAGATCTGACACTAATGTATGCTTGGGTCACTGTTAGCTCGAATCCGGCTATTGGTACAAACTAAAATAGCCACACAATGTGGAAACACATATAAAAATGTATCAAGAAGCTCGATCAAACAATTCAAGGTTTATGGGAGATGAAAAAAGTATTGAATCGTTGAGTAATCGTTACAAGAGGTGAACACAAATGTAACCAAGTGGATATCTGTCTACAAAGAAGCGTACAATCAAAAGAGTAGCGGTATGTCCAATGTTGATGTTGAGAAGGTTGCTCAACAACTTTATGATTGTGGTAAATCTACTAAATTTACTCATCATGAGGTTTTTGAGAAGATTATGCGTCATCATCCTAAGTGGGAACTGAACTTGGGGGGTGAACGTCATCTTAATTGTGCTAGTCGAGTACTTCAAGGAGATACTGATGCTGATGGTGAAGATGATTGTGGAAGTTCTAAGAAATCAAGAACCACCTAAGGAGATGAGAACCCGAATAGCTCCCACGATGAAGCTCATGCTTGTGGAGCTACAATAATTCGTCGTCCAATTGGCAGAGACAAAACGAAAGGTAAAAGAAAACAAAAGGTCACTTCTACACAATCAATTATTTCTGATGAATACACTAAAATACTTAATGCAATGAGGTTCACACATGATTATTTTTGGTGAACACACAGAAATAATTGATTGTGAAAAAGTGATCTTTTGTTTTCTTTTACCTTTCGCCTTGTCTCTACCAATTGGATGACAAATTGTTGAAGCTCCACTAGCATGAGCTTCATCGTGGGAGCTATTTGGGTTCTCATCTCCTTCGGCGGTTCTTGATATCTTAGAACTTTCACAATCATCTTCACCATCAGCATCAATATCTCCTTGAAGTACTTGACTAGCACGATTATGATGATATTCACTCCCAAGTTCAGTTCCCACTTAGGATGATGATGCATAATCTTCTAAAAAATCTCATGATGAGTAAATTTAGTAGATTTACCGCAATCATAAAGTTGTTGAGCAACCTTCCCAACATCAACATCGGACATACCGCTAGTCTTTTGATTGTACGCTTCTTTGTAGGCAGATATCCACTTGGTTACATTTGTGTTCACCTCTTGTAACGATTTCTCAACGATTCAACACTTTTTTCATCTCCCATAAACCTTGAATTGTCTGATCGAGCTTCTTGATACATTTTTTTATATATGTTTCCACATTGTGTCGCTATTTTTGTTTGTACCAATAGCCGGATTCGAGCTAACAGTGACCCAAGCATACATTAGTGTCAGATCTTCTTGATCACTCCAACCTTTTGGACCATTTGGAGTGTGTGTGTTTGGGATTTGGGTTTGAATATTTTCATCAGTTGGGTTATATGAAAATTGAGAGTTTGAATGAGTTTGGAACTCTTGAGTATCAATATTCTCAAGATTAGGATAATAATCTTGAGAATTTGAGAAAATATTTCTCAAATCCATTGATAAATTGAGAGAAATGGAGTTTGGTAATGAGTGAGATGTTTTTTGTGTGAGTGAAACCAAACAAATGACATATCTATTTATAGAGAAAATGAATGCGATTGATTGGTGTATTGGAAAGAATGGTAGCTAGGAATGGTGAATAAAAATGAATGGTAGATAGGAATGGTGAATAGAAATAAATGGTAGCTATGAGTGGTGGTTGGGAAGAAATGATGGTTACGAAGGAATGGTAGTTACAAATGGTGGTTACGAAGGAATAGTAGATAGGAATGATGGTTAGAAATTACATAAATTACAATACAAAAAATATAATTTAACAAACTAAGTGAAAATCTTTCAAACACTAGAAATTACAATCTAACAAATTAAGTGAAAATATTTCAATTTGCCGATTTTCCAAAATATGACGTTCAAGCCATTCATCAACTTCATTATCTAAGTTAGAATCTGAATCATCATGAAAATTAGCACTTGACGACTTTTTTGGAGAATGCAAAAGGTTAGGGTCGAAAGATAATTTGGATAAAGATAATGTTTTGATTGTAGTGACTTAATGTTATAAAATGTGAATTCTATGTATAGAGGACAATAATTGATTTTGCTATGTGTGAAAACAAATTGACATGGATTGTACTTTCTACGAACGATGAGATTGATTGCTTTTGATGCATGGAAAATATCAAATTGACATAGACTGTGCTTTCTACGGACGGTTCAGATTGATTATTTTTTTATGAATAGTGTAGATCAATCAATATGATGTAGTATATATATTAATTTAAAACAAAAAAAAATAAATATATCAAAATTAGTCTCTATTTGTAGAGAAAAAAATTATGAATCTTGGTATATATTTTTTATTTTTATGGTAGTATATATCAATTTTATTATTTAGCTCCAACAAAACTAAAAAAACACATGGCTAAAAGAAAAAAAAAATTAAAAAAGGAAGTGGGCCCCATGCGGTTGGAATGGATTGGAAGGGAACCACGATCCGTTGATTTTCTTGAATTAAATACATTTTTTTATTTTTTCTTAGGTGGCACGTCGGAATATTTTAACACTCCCTTACACGCAGCGTGAAGCTTTCATGAGGAATTCATCTTCGAATTGGGTCACCTCTCATACCTTGTTAAGAACTTATTTTCTTCTTACAAAATTAACTTGTAAAGTGAGGGGACTTTCTGTTAAATTATCGAACCTCAACTGAAGATTTGGACGTATACTATCTTATAATAGTAAAAATTCACTTTCCCTATAAGCTGATTTTATTCAGTTGATTTGGCCGTATTAAAATTTGAACTTAATACAAAAATAAATAATTCGAAGATAGGGTGCCAAGTTGTAAGAAAATATTGGCTAATATATATTTATTGATAATGTTTGACCTTTTAATCAGCGACATATTCAAATGATTTCGTACAACTACAATAAAATGCGGAAATAGCAACAGAATTTTTTCGGATTGTTTTTGGCTGCGGGGCTTTTTAGTCTGGTCCCCCCCACTCCCCAAAATTTGCTATTGGAGATGAATTTATTAGAAATCAGAATTTGTTGTAGCAAAAAAATAAAAAAGGTGGGCGCTTTAAATTAAAATAAATTAGGGCTGGATAATCCATGTATAATCAGATGATAAATTAGATTAGGGAAGGTCTTGGTTTAGACCGGCCTAAACGATTTAGGCGGGTTTTATCCATTAACCCAAGCTTTAGACGGATTTAATCCATTAACTCAAGCCCAAACCCATATAATATACCCTATTTGGGATGGGTGAACCCATTTAGGTAGGATAAAACCCGCCTAAACCGTTTAGGCCTGCCTAACGCAAGTTTTTGCCATTAGATTAATACACTGCAACCAATTATATATTTTATAAGGAAAAATCCTTGAGTATGTTCCAAAGTATTTTCAATATGGAATTTTGTCCCATTATATTTTAGGAAAATATATCTCAGTTTTTAGTTTTCTAATGTGAAAATGTTTTTTTTAGTAACGATATTAATATATGTCACGTGTCAATGGCGTGATTTTCAATTATATTTTTAAATCTATAGTTTTCATAAAACTATGACTTTTTTTTCCATTAAAAAGAAATTATGAAAATTATAGATTTAAAAATATAGTTAAAAGCCACATCATCAAACACGAAATTAATACTCTTATTTTAACATATTACATTTTTATCTAGCAGAATAAACATTGAAATATATTTCACTAAAAATTAAATAATGGGACAAACTTACATAATTAGAAATACATGAAAACATATTGAAGGGTTTTTCCAAATTTATGTTTTGACTAATCAAGAGAATCAATATTTATTATTGAAGGGTGGAATTTGAATGTATTAAAAACGATCGATGAAACAAATAAACAATAAAGCATATCGAAATACTCGAGTGTTTAAGATCTATATTATTGATTGATTATTTTCGAGAGGCTATATGCATCTTCAACATATGACGATTATTCTTGGGTTGGAATATAATGCTTCTTGTTCATTTATTTGCCATTTTATTTGATTTTTTTGCCATACTTCCACAATTCTTAACTTTCTCTCCATCCTTCAAATTTTCATGGTTTAATTAGCATATCTTTCTGTATAAATAAACCTTCAAACTTCCACGAAATAACATGCATGGTCATCACTACATGTAAAATATTTATTTTTATTATACGAATGTCTTCTAAGAACTCCGTCTAATTATACTAACACAAAGTTATTGTATCGTTGAAATAATAAACATACATATAGACTAATTCTCTCCCTAAAAAAGTACTTCTATTTTTTATATTTATTATTATTTTTTATATATAATTTATGCTAAGACTTTTGAATTAGCAATTAGGGTTTGAGGTTTATGAGTTTGTTGGGGCCAAGGCCTAAATGAATTTGTTTGGGGCCATTAAGAAGGTCCAACGTTTAAGCCCTTATAACCCCCGAACCAGCTCAAGACATGTAACTTGAAGGTAATTGTTAGTAAGTTATGCTAGAAATTTCTTCTTTAATTATTGTTTTGATGAGTCAAACATGCCACTAGATAGAGTGTCTCTAGCTAGATTAATCCGCACTTGTAATATCCTGTAAACAAATTATCAATTTATAAGTCGGAGCTGATCACACGCCTTTGGAGATTTACTGGCGAATTCTATTCACCAGCAAATGAGCTTGTTTGGGTTTGCTGGCCAACATACCGGACGCATCATCGCCAGCAAGGTGATACCCAACCAGTTAGAAGAGACACCAACAAGCCAAGACAAGCAAGAACTTTACAAGACCATACTTTAAGAAAAGAGATCTTAGTCTGAATTACTTAAAAGCTTGTTCGTCCAAGGAATTCACCAGCAAAAATTCCTCAGACTTGCTAAAAGAGCCGTTCTGACCAAAGCAACAAAAGCCAACATGCTCTAATAAAAAGTACACTGCAAGTTAGATGAAGTGAGACTTCAATTGGACGTGTTCCTTTTGTCTCACAATGGCTTCAATCAACTTCAAATTCAAACCTTCCAATGAGCACCTATAAATAGAGGTTGCAAACCACATTAAAAAGGTTACCAGAACAAAACTTCGATGAATCAACATTCTGCGAATTTGACCGATCTATCTCAAAAGCAACCAAGTCTCAACATTCAAAAAGCTTTCAAGCTGTTCTATCAACTTTCCTTGTTCCTTCTTGAAAATGAGGGTCTATGCGTCCAGCAAGAGGTACTTCAGTTTTCTTACTTTCCTAGTGAGAAAACATCTTAGAGTTACCACTACTGCGTCGGTAACTATCATGGGTGTATACCGCAAACTGGCGTTCTTGGGAGAAACTCAAAACTCCCATGACTAGTTGGAGGTTGAGTGGTGCGCCCATATTTCAAATCTGAATAAGCGAAGGAGAGCATAGGACTTGGCGAGTGCGCTAGTGGACGAGTGGACGCGGGCATTCATCATCTAGTAATAGATCGTGCGACATCTTTGTAATCTCAAGCTTAGTGATTTTCAGACTGCGCGTCTGAAGAAAGGACATGGGATAGTTTAGTCCGAACCTCTATAAATCCTTTGTGTTATTTACTGCTTTATTTAGTTTTTTGTATTGGATTTAATACCAAACAGATTAAGTGTTGAAGTATATTATTGAAAACTGACTAAGTAATATATCGCTCGCTAAGCAACCATTTCTCTGAACCCAAGCTGGTGGCAGAATTACCAATTTGAAGGGTATAAACGTACAAGAATACTTTTCGCTACACTTTACCTAACTCTAATTTAGGACCAATAGTAACGAGCAACTCTAAAGGAGTTGCGCTGTGATCATTAGAGACTAGCAAGTGTAGCATCTCTAACAGACCTCAGGCAGAAGAAATACACAACAGCTTGGAGGAGCATGTCATAAGGAGAATCTGGCCTTAGGAAACCTCCTCAAGGAGATCGTCAAGTGCAACTCCTCAATGAAAGTCGTATGAAAGTGGTCTCCGGAAGAGGTCATCAAGGTCACAGTAAGCGGATAAAGCCTAGCAGTTGCAACAACCCCTATCTTCGTGGAACCAGCTCCAACAACCCCTAAAAACATGGCGAAGTCAGCTCTTATAGAACATTGGGGGAGTCGTACTTGGCCCCCCGTATGATCTATAAATAGGGGGAACCTACGTCATTTTACTTTCTATTGACTATTGTACTAAAAAATGTTCATTCTTGCTTAGCTGAAACTCTGCTGCAGATGCTCAACCTGCTACAACTTGGTTGCGCACTTGTTTTTCTAACTAATAAATGGTTACTTGCTCTTATTTCGAATACATCCATTTGCTTATTGTTCTTACTTTTAGATTCATATCATTTAAATATATGTAACTGGCTAGCAGTGGCGGCCCTGAGACCGTGCGAGAGGTGCGCCGCGCCGGGGCGCTTGAATTAAGGGGGCACCATTTAAAAAAAATTTGTATAGTAGTATTAATATTATACTATTAATTTATATTAGTAGGGGTACCATTTAAAATAAATACTAGTTTACTCAAAAACAACTTAATCTTTAGCTTAACAAAAAAAAAATATTCAACCTAATAAAGATGTTTAGCTCAAAATATATTAAAAATAAAATATTAACTTATCAAATGAGTAATATATTAAGATTATTCTAGATATCAATTAATTAAGATATTAAATTTTATATTATTTCTAACATAACACGACAATCAAAACGTTGATCTATATCTACTAGAACACAAAGGGACGACTCTCTCTTCACTTTTTCATTAATTCTCTAGTTCTCTTCTCTTTTTGATTTTTTCAATATCATACTGATGAATTTTAGTAAATAGCCACTAACAAGCAAGATGATAAGGTAGTTCTTCATTTTTTTTTCTAAAACAAACATTGGTTATGATGTGAGTTCTTTTGTGATTATAATGTTGTGTAATTTTTTTTTAAGTCCTATCATATTTTCTTGTTGTATTTACGTGATTTCATAGGTCTTTTCTTAAAAAAAAATTTGTTTAATTTTTAAAAAACATCTAGAGTGATTTTAGATTTTATTTATTTTGTATTAATCATATTAATATTATATTAATTATTTCTCTTGAGTTAGTAAGAATTTATCTTATTCTGAAAAAAAGAAAAGAAAAAAAAGAGATTATGAAAAATCTCAAAAAGTTTGATTTAAAAAATGCTAGGATAATTAATTTTAAATGTTGACTATACATTTAGCTTATATGAAATTATTTGGTTTCTTAAAATTTTATTTCAGGTTTATTTAAAAATAAAGTGAAATCCATAAGATGATTGTGAAGTTGTGAAGGACTCTAGTTTTTCTGTTATAAGAAGTTTCTGAATAAATTATGTAATTTTAAATAGGATAATTAATTTTTTAATAATTTTATATTTTATTTTATTAATATTTTTATAACTATTTATTTAAATAGGGGCACCATATTTTTGTTCGCACTGGACCCCAAAATTTACAGGGCCGACTGCCTGCTAGCAACAATTATTTTTGATATATTAAACCTCAGCAAATTTTAAACGGACATTCAAACTATCTTTTAAATCTTAAATTAATAAATTATTATCTATATACTAACAAAAATAATTTTAGGATTCATAATTATATTAACACACACAAACTAATTCTCTCTCTCTCTCTTCTTGTGTTTTTTCCGTAAGAAAGCTAATTTTATTGGTATTCTTCCTAAAATTGCACTATCAACCAAATTCTTGTTATTGGAATACATTAAGTTGCAACCATCAGCTATTTCATATTTTCTCTTTTCTAATAGTGTTCTACTTCATTGGAGTGGGCACTCTAGCGTTAATAGTCAGAAAATCAAACTTAACATAATTCTAATAATTAATGCTTATTAAATTGTGAGTTAATTAAACCCCTTCTAAACTTGGAAGAAAAAAAAACGCTCCCATATAGAAAGAGATAGGTTGGCCTAATTAATCCTTTAAAGTCTAATTTGTAACTCTTCATTAAATAAATGTAATTAAGCATACGTTTTGACGCATAATCTTGGTCTAAAAATGACATTTCCTAAACTACCCCTAATGTGAGATCCACCACATCCAACTCTCAGCTCATGACAGAGGCATCTTTTGACTTTGAAATTAATCGACTCAAATTCTAGCAAAAGTTATTCAAGTTAGTATAAATGATATCGAAAATTAATGATGATATTTGAGTTTGTTTCGTTGTATATATCGACTCGAGCTCAGTTTTACTATAATTTTTTATCAACCTCAAGTTAAAATTTTAAGATTAACAAACATAAAATTATGTTCAAGTTTGCTCTTACTTACTTATTGAGTTATTGTTGAGCCCAAAATAATTTCACTCATTTTAGGCTCATTTATAAATAAATACGGTCAATCTATTTGAGTAATGGGTGGAGTCATTCTTGCGATCAAGGACCAGTCCAAATATGAAAAGTTCAAGAGAGTCGGTGATATCACTTAAGATTACGCAAATGACAGGAGCTGTCTGCACTGCTCGAGCTGCTTCGCCTCGAGGACCCTTACCTCGAGCTGTTTCGCCCTGAAGAGCCTAAGAAACCCAACCAAGGTCTGTTTTAAAGCGCTTGCACTACTCTCGGGTGGTGACGCTACTCCTAAGCACTCGAACCATTCTCGACAGTCGCCTCCCGGAGTATCATTATGGCAGGCGGATAAGGAAGGAGCCCTACATATATCTGGTCCCCGACTTGGGCGGGATTTATGAGGAAAAAGATATACTTAGATAGATAAAATAAGATTTGAATATATCTTATCATATCACATCTTCTTTCCTTGTTAGTCTAGGGTTCCTCTTCTATAAATACATGAGTTGCCATTGTAAAAAAGGATCGAATTTTTCTTTATTCACAACCTTTGAGCAATAAAATTAATATTCTTTTTTATCTAAAGTATTCTTTCTTTATATTCCATTGTTATTGAATTTCACCCCTTCAACACTTAAAAAAAAAAACTCAATTAAACTTTTAATAAACGAATAACAAATTGAATATCAATTTTTATTTATTTTAACCTTTCTGTTTGAAAGTCTTACATAGTTTTATATATAAACTGTATTATTCAAGTTTGTTATTTTACAAATAAAATATGAAAGACAATCATGTGAGACCGTCTTATAAATTATATTTTGTAAAATAAATTTCACTGATAAAATATACTCCCTCCATCCCGTGCTATTAGTCCCATTTGCCGTTTCGGTCCGTCCCAACCTATTAGTCTCATTTCTATTTTTAATAAAATTAAATTATTAAAATAATAATTTTATTTAATAAAATTTAATAACCTATTTATGAATTTACTAACCTACCCCCAAACCCTAAACAAAATTACCCCCGTACCCCCGCCGCTCTTCACCCATCCCACCCCAACCTAATTCGATCATTCACTCCCCCCCAACCCTAATTCTATCACTCACCCCTCCCAACCCTAATTTCTCTCTTCAATCCGCCGCAACCCTTCGATCTCTCTCGCCCCTCTTCTTCTCACCGCCGGTCATTTCTTAGTGCCGCGATGATGAAAACCCCCTTCTCTTCTTTGTCTACATCTCTGTCCCGCGAGGATGACGAGTCGACGATGCTTTCTCTGTCTCCCTCGCCGCCAGTTGTTGCTGCCGGTGACGAGATCTACCCCGACGACTTCGTCTCTTCTACCGTCGGGGGCTTGGAGGCGGGGAAGGCCGACCATATCCATGAAGAAGCCGCACTTCTGAGCGACGACCACCGTGCCTCCCCTGCTTCCCCTCCGGCCGTTGATATTCTGTCGTCCCCGCCACCAGTCTCCCATGCAGGTGACTTTCTTTTAACCGACGGCTCCCTCAGTCCTTGCTCTATTATGACGTTTACTAAATACCCCCCTTTTTCGCATCCGTCTCTTCTCACCCACGGGGTCACAGAGTCGTGGATGGCTGAAAGCTCGTTCTCACCGTCGGAGAATATTGTAAATTTTGAAATTTGCCTCTTTTTTTTTGGTTGAATATTTCCCTCTTTTTTTTTTTTGGAATCTCTACCCTTTTAGTAATTGTGCAACTCCACTTACAATTTTTTTATGTTTATTAATGCATTTTTATTTTAATTATTACATTTCTTGGTTCTTGTGTCCCTTCCTATGGGACTAATAGGAAGGGACATAGGGAGTATCATTTAAATTGAATAAACACACAATTATATTTATAATACATTAATTAAACTCAACATATTCATCATTACTAATGTTAGGAAATTTGATGTTAGAATATTCTTATTTGTTTAGTTTTGGTGTATCAAAGAATTTAAGTCTAACGAGTCTAAATCTCTAAATTATCTTTAGTTTCGTTTTTCAAAGTAAAATTTTGTACGATATTTTTAAATCGAGTTGTAATTGGTTGAAGAATAGACTGATGAATCAGTCTAAGATGAACAAAAGACTCAAACAGATTGGAGCCCAGTATGGAACTGACCAGTTAGGGTCGCATATGAACTGACAAGTTTGGGACTACAACAAATGGAAATGATCAGTCTGGGACTAACCATTCTGGAGCTTACGAGTCTCAAATATCAAACTTGTCAGTCTGGGATCGATGTCGAACTGAATGATGACGTCAACCCGCATGGACCTGTCAGCCTGACGACAACAACATGGAACCTTAGTTCCAGCCCCCACGCACAGAGACAAAAAGAATGTCTGAGAAATGATACTGACAAGATCATACTAAAAAGATTGAAGATTCCTTTAAGTCTGCGAACTAAGACTTCAGTCTAAGATTTCTCGGACTGATCAAATGCTGTCGTTCTACCATTCTGACAAAATGTGAACAATCACTATCGAAATCAGAAAAAGCGGAAAAAGGTACAGGATTTTCCGGAAAGGCTACTTACCTGCGCAGAGGGCATAAACATCAAATTGGTCGAACATTCGATGTGTCTAAACGGGTCTATTTTAAATCTCTGGACCTTCGCCTACAAATAGTTGAGGACCTTTCGAGATTCAAATACCTAACCTTCAATTTTCAAATAGCCAAAATGCTGTCATATTCCCAACTCAAAGTTAGAGGCTTTCAAAGCTTTCCGTGTGTCTCCGTTGTGAACACAAGACTCAGAACTTCTAGTTCTTGAGTTATTTCTTGGTGTTCATTCTCTTCAAGAAAAAACACCACAGCCAAGTGCGTTATGTACTCTGACTCTGACGGGCGTTCTTGCCACCAAGCTGACAGTTCGAGGGTGGACTATAAAGACCCTATTCCGGCAACGAGGAGGCTGCATGGTGTGCCCACACTCCGAGGAGCTGCAAAGTAAAGAAGTACGAAGGACCGGACGAGTGAGCTTGTAGACTGAAGGACGAGACATTCTTCAGCAAGCGATAAATCGTGGAAGCATCTTGTATTTAATCACTAAGTGGATTTCCAACTTGTGTTTGAGGAGTGGACGTAAGACCTTTTGGTATCCGAACCACTATAAATTTTTTGTCGTTTATTTGCTTTCTATTTATATCAATTTATATTCTTTAAAACTCAACACTCAAGTGTTGAAGTATAGACTGAAACTGACCTTAACGACCATCTGGACATAAGACAAAAACTGAGGTTTAGACAAACCAAACTGAGATTGATACTCAGTTTGGATAAGTGCAAGTTTTTTATATTTTAATTCATTTTTGTTGTGCAATATACTTATACTCTGAGAACCGAGATCAACAACTAATAGTAAAATACATTATGATTCACTACCAGAAATTCGCGTTTTTGCGACCGAAAAATCGGTTGCAAACTGCTGTTTTGCGACAGATTTTGTCCGTCGCAAAAACCTTGGTCGCAAAAAAAATTGCGACCGAAAATTGAATCCGTCGCAAAATTTTGCGACCGATTTGCGACCGAAATTTCGGTCGCAACGGTTGCAAATCGGTCGCAAATCTGGTGGTTTGCGTCCAAGAGAGTTCGAACTCGGCACCTCCCGCACGCGTGCCGCGCGCGTTACCACTGAACCAAACAATAATCTCATTCTTTATACGTACTAAAAAATATACATATTTTAAAAAAAAGGGATTTTGCGACCGATTTGCGACCGAAAATTCGGTCGCAAAATTTAACAACGGAAAAATCGGTCGCAAATCGGTCGCAAAAAATCTGCGACCGAATATCCGGTCGCAATTCCGTCGCAAAATTTAAAATTTCTATTCAGTCGCAATTCCGTTGTTAATCGGTCGCAAAATCGCGACCCTTTTTTTTTGGTCGCAAATCGGTCGCAAATTCGCAATTTTTTTGTAGTGATTAATGAAATACATCATTTATAAAAAAATTCTCACAAAGTAAAAATCATAAGATATACAGTCTAATATAAATTTTTACTGATATGAAATTAATTAAAAAATAAAGATAGGTATATCGACTACATAAGAAACTTATTGCAATTTCGAAAGTTGATTTAAATTTGTTGCTTTATAAATACAAGAAGTAGTGTTAAAATTTAAACCATTAATTTGGTTTTTTGAGTTTGATCAAATGATTCAAATCTTTGCTCTTTAACTTTTAACAGTACACATTAAATACTCCACTACCATATTTATTTATTTTAATGATATATATATATATATATATATATATATATATATATATATAGAGGTTAGATCATATGAAAATAGATGTTAATGTAAGAAATGAGAATAAATCTCAGCCTTTGATTTTACAAGATCTGCGGTCATGCTTTAATAATTTCCGTTTTCATTTTATCATCCGCGAACTTCATTATTACATATTTAAGGGTATCATTGTCATTTAACCTGATGGTATCTCCCTCAAATCATTTCCATTTTCATTTTATCCTCCGCAAACTTTATTATTACATATTTGGATCTGTAATTCCTTTTCTTTTTTATTTTTCACAAGATTTCGATTGTCTTGTTGAGTCATCCAATACTCTAAAATTAAATTAAATTTTATTATTATTTAATTGAATTTTCTAATTTAATGAAGCTTTAAATAGATGAAATAAACTTAACATATTCTTCTGAAAAATTAATTTAATTTTTATTTAATTTAATTTTTCTCATTTAATAAAGTATAGAGAAGATAAAATTAAGAGAAATGTTTCTAAAAATTTAATTTTTTTCTTTTAATGATGTATATAGGAGATAAAATAAAGAGAACTGAAATACTTTTTCCGAAAAATTAATTTTATTTTTATTTAATTTAATTTTTTCCATTTAATGACTTATAGAGGAGATAAAATGAAGAGAATGTTTCTAAAAATTTGATTTTTTTTCATTTAATGATGTATATAGGAAATAAAATGAAGAGTATTGAAATCATTTTTTTTGAAAAATTGATTTTATTTTTATTTAATTTATTTTATAATGAGCAACAATTGAGATAAAATGAAGAATGACTAAAATATAATGAAGAACTGCTAAAATAAAATGCATGTCACATATAACATCAAAATTCACATCGAATTAATTTTATAATGAATCACAATTGAGATAAAATGAAGAATAACTAAGATATAATGAAGAACTGCTAAGATAAAATGCATGTCACGTGTAACATCAAAATTCGAATCGAATTTATTTTATAATGATTCGCAATTGAGATAAAATGAAGTATAAGTGAGATAAAATGAAGTATATAATACGTAAAATGAACAAAACACAACTCTTGCGCCCTGTACGTTCGTAATGACTATGTTGCCCTTAAATGAAGTAAAATGAGGATATTATGTCGCATTTTTTGTTAAAGCTCTTATGTAATCTGGATCGTTGATGTTGACAAATCTATGGACGAGATTTATTCTCATTTCTCATGATAAGGGCTATTCTCACCAGATCAGCCCCCTATATATATATATATATATATATATATATATATAACAGCAAACATATCACCATAATTGTTCCCGCCAAAACAAAATATATTAAAATTATTATTATTATATTTTATTTATCTTATTTATCAAGATATTAAAATTTGTTAATTTATGAACTAAAATTAAGATTAAATATTCACTTATATTTACTTCCTCTAAATATATATTAATATTCAGCACGTGTTATTAATATTCGCTAGACCTATTACTTAATTATTTAAAAATTAGATTTAGTAAAACAAATCTTAATCTTTCCTTATGCATAAAAATAATAATTTTTTAATTAAAACTATTAATAAGATTTATTTTTATAATTATATCAATATTTTACCCATTCAAATATTTTATTTTAAGTAGGTTTCAAAATGATTTTATTTATAAAAACAATACTATAAGTTATATTTATTTGCAAAAGAATTTGTCGGCTTGGTTTTTAGATAAATTGTGATCGATTAATAAATTAATTTTAAATTACTAAATACATGTTTTAAATTGCTAAATACATGTCTTGGTATAGATTATTTAGTTGATCAGATTAAATATTATAATTGTATTTATAAAATACATTATGATTAAATTTTTATATTTCATATATATATTATTTATTTTTTAATTTCATTTGTCAACCCCCATTATATAAATTATGTCGAATTAATCAGAAATGTGTAACTCTCAAGCTTCGACTTAGATATTAATTTAAAGACAAAAATTTAAGCATGACACTACAAATTATATATTTAGACAATTGATAAATTATTTCTTACAAATATAAATTAGTTGTTTAATTGAATAGTGTGTGTTTCATCAACAATTACTCTAATTTATTGAAGATAATTTCATTTTACGGATAATGCAAATACAACACCATGTTCAATCTCTCTCAATAAGTTTTCAATTGTATCACTTATTATTTTAAATTTAACATAAGTGGTATTTTAATTACTGAAAAATCCACAATTATACATTTGATCATTAATGATTCAATTGGGAAAGTGTCAACGTACTTCACTTATATTGTGATATTGACTTATTAAAATCATAAAATAATATTTGATACACTTATTATTTTTTACAATAACTAAGTTTAACTATTTCGTGCATTGCACGGGTGAAATACTAGTTTATTGTTAAAGGGGAAAAAAAACAATTGTGACATAATAAACATTTATGAAAAAAAAGGATTTATAAAAATACATATTCTAATTATGAATTAACTAATCATAATAATCAAATAGTAACTAAACTCTACAAATTAATTAAATGCTAGGAATTATTATTATACCCTAATAACTGGAGGGGGTGTTAAAACCTATATTTAATTTGTAAAATTAACAAACCATAATAGATTAACTTTTTAACAAAATATTTAATAATGAAGTTTGAAGTGGAATTAAAAAATGGAAATAGAGAATTTCATCCCTTTTAAATTGTTTCTTTAACTTCACATCTGATGATTAAATAGCCCAATTTTATTATTTACAAATGAAATTTGGCCGGCTAGGATTTGCAAATTATGGGATTAAATATAATTCACCTACCTTATTTATGGTTAGAAACTGACTTTCAGTTAATCATTTATTTTGATATTTTTGTGTGTCAAAATTTATTTTTGCTTTAAGTTTTTAGTGTGTTTTTACATGTAATTTTTGTATATAATATATTGAGTTGTAATAGTGTTGGGAGTCCGACCGGATTCGGCCCACTAAGGAACCCAATTTGGGATCCGATAGGTCTTAAAAAGTTAACAACAACACCGTCCCAACAAAGATTGAGCTGGCCCAGCCCGTTTGGGACGAAGCTTGCCACGAAGAATAGTTCGATCAATAGGAAGAAGCAGTCCGATAAATCTAAGAGTAGTTCGACCAAGAAGAAAAGCAGTCCGATTACCAAGAATGAAGCTTGACATACAAACATCGACCTGTCCTAACGGTCGTAAAGGGTGGCGAAGCACATAACGGCCAATCTTGCGGAACTTTCGAAGAGCCCAACCACCACGTGGGTTGACCACTCCGACCTTCTCGGAGATGCTTCGTAACCGCTGAGAGAAGACTGCAGAAACCCTAGATGACAGCCCTCCTTTATAAATACCCCTTGTGTGTATGGACGGGAGACACGTGAATAGAGAGAGAAAAACCTACCCCTACATTATTTTCTTTGGCAAAAGCTGATAGACCGTTTTCATTATTCTTAGAATAGACAGTCCATTCGAATTCGTACTCAGTGTATTTATCTGTAAAGCTTCTGTAAACCTTCATTCATATTTGTTATGCTATTTTCTGCTTGGCGCGTTCACTGTTCTCGGGGCTCTAGTTTCTGAATAATTGTACCCGCAACAAATAGAAACTAGAAATTAAAGCTGAAGATCGAGCAGATAGAGATTTAGTCTCTAAGGGGAAATTGTTAGAAATCAAAGCTCGAGATGTCAAGAATTAAGTTTCAAAACTTGAAATGAAGACTATGTGAAATTTGAAATTACTGAAGTCAAGTTTGGGAACTTGAAACTTAGAATGTACAGAAACTCAATTTACTGAGTTTTCACTGAAGAGTAGCCGAAACTTAAAACTTAAAATTAGGAGGATTTTAGTTTTCAATTTCAGAAGTTGAAGAGCACGTGAAACTCAAGGGGACAAGAGGAATTCGAGTGGAGCTCAAAGTCATTTCAAAGATTCCTTAAAGTGTCGATCATCATTCAGTACGAGGAAACTTAAATCTAAGTTCCTCAGACTGAAATTGAGTCTGACAAAACCAGGTGAAAAGTACACTGTCAAAAGCAGATCTCAGAGCAAACAGAAGAATGACTATGATTTGACGATCCAATCTTTATCTCTAACGGCTGAATTCTTGTCTCGGACAAAATTCAAATGTTCGTGGAACCTGGCTATAAATAGGAAACTACCTCGACAGAAACAAAAACAAGAATCTCTCGAAAAGCTAAGCCATAACTCTGTTAAACTGAAATCTCAAAAGCTCTTAAAAGCTCTCTGAATCTCCGTGTTATCTGAACACGGGGCTTAGCATATTTACTCAAGCTAATCATTCCGTGTATCTGTCTAAGTGCACGAGGCTCAAGCTTTCCAAGCTTAAGCTAAACTCTTGGTGTTTATTACTTTTCAAGTAATAAACACAACAATCAGTATTCTACTCTAGAATACTGATTCTTACGGGCTTTGCCAACCAATTGAAGTTCTGGGAAGAACCGCAAACATCCAACCATCCAGATTGAAGGCTGCGAGGTGCGTCCTCACTTCAGTTCTAAAGAAGGAGCAGATCAAAGTTTCTGGGCAAGTAACCTAGTAGGCCGAAGGACGGAGGTTTCCAACGGGCTAGCATAGATCGTGAGAAGTTTTGTAATCTGAACCTTAGTGGATTTTCAATTAAGAAGAGTGGATGTAGGACTGGAGGCTTCGAACCACTATAAAGTATATTGTGTCATTTACTGCTTATTTAAGTTTCTGCACTTAAGTTTTCGTACTTATTTAAAATCGTCAATACTTTCTAAGTATTGAAGTGTATACTTGAAAATTGAAACTTAAAACTTACTCTAAGCTAAACTGAGCTTTCAGAAACTGAAAATTGACTTTCAGTTTTCAATAGTGCAAGATCATTTTAAACTTCCGTTGTATACATTATATCTCTAATTTCGGGACCAACATTTATATGCCTTGATTTTTGTATTTGGAAACAGTACATATCATATGTAAAATCTCCTTATAGAAATTTTGGAATCAATCTTACTAGATTAAAATATAAATAAAATAATTTCTTGAAACTTTGGAATTATATAAAAAAAAATACACTTCTACTAAATTGTCTTGTGAATTATATTTTGTGAGAAGGATATTATATGTTAAAGACTTCTTATATGTTAAGATGTTAAAGAAAAATACATTTATTCATGAATGAAGAGTGTATTAGTTAGTCCAACAAAAATACAGATGATTGGAATTGAGCATCTTTAAAGAGGGATTGATGCATCTTAGTGTTTATGATTAAAAAAAAAATTAATTTTGTGTATGAAATATTTTTGGATTTTTATTTTGATAAAAAAATGTATCAATTTCACATAAACAATGCTAAAATGCATCAATTCCATTACAAGTGCTCTAACCATTTGTTTACATTAATTGATGCACTTTTCAGCTGTAGACAAATGGATTTGAGATATCTTTTAAGGGAAAATATACAAATATATCCCAAACTTTGAATGAGTTTCCAATTTTATCTCAAAATTTTCAATATAACAATTTTAGTCTTAAACTTTGAATGAGTTCCCAATTTTATCCCAAACTTTTAAATATAACAATTTCGGCCTAAACTTTAAATTTTTTCCCATTGTCAATCTTTAAACATCGAAAATCTTACGTGGTCACACATATTTACATATCATACTATATTAATCTTCACTATATATTCTACTTTCAAATTAAGATAATTTTCTAAAATAATATTATTTTCGTGAACAATTTATTTTAAATGAATATCTAAAATAATAATTTGAATATATTTGTTTTTAATATTAAAACGAATAAAGACATAAAATCAAGTCATATCTTAATAATTTATCAAATATATTTATCTAAAATTTATTATATTTAATAAAGATATCATGAGTTTTATGAATATATTTTACTCTAAAATTCCTCATTCTTAATAAATACTTCATGAATGTCATTTGGAAGAGTTAGGGGTGAGCAACGGTCGGTTTGGTCTGAAAATCGAACCGAACCGCCGAAACCGCCAAACCGCAAATCCTAAAAAACCAAACCGAACCGCACCGCTAGGAGTATGTAAACCGCACCGAAACCGCACCGAACCAAATGGGCGGTTTCGGTTTGGTTTGGGTTTGGTTTGGCGGTTTGCACCGAACCGAACCAAACCGCATCGAACCGCACGGTTTCGGTTTAAACCGAACTCTTTTCACCTATTTTTCAAAATGCTTGAATTAAAACATACATTTTCATGTTCCAACATTCATTAAGAATCCAAATACACCAAATATAATCCCCCAAGTTCAACAAACAAGTCTAACTCATAAATTCAAATAAACAAGTTCATAAATAATAATTCAAATCTAAGTTCAAATCTATAAATTCATATCCAAACCGCTCGAACCGAACCGAAACCGAACCGAACCGCCCAAACCGAACCGAAACCGAACCAAACCGCCATATTTTGGTTAAAACCGAACCGAACCGAATTTTGGCGGTTTTAAAAAATTCAGACCGAACCGAACCGAAATTAATATATAAACCAAACCGAACCGAACCGAAACCGCCGGTTTACGGTTTGGTTCGGTTTTGCTCACCCCTAGGAAGAGTAGTGTCCGTATAGCTTTTTGTGTATGAGATGTAATTATTTGTATCCATGTAATAATTCAATGTTTAAATATTAACAGGTGGGAAAAAATTCAAAGTTTAGGCTAAAATTGTTATATTTAAAAGTTTGGGATAAAATTGGAATCTCATTCAAAATTTAAATCTGAAATTATTATATTTAAAATTTTGAGATAAAATTGAGAACTCGTCCCAAGTTTGGGATAAAATTGCATATTTTCCCATCTTTTAACATACAATTACAGCCATAAATTATTAATATAAAATTTGAGAGACGGTGTAACACACACGTGTGAGCATTTAACTTTCTTCCCTTCTAGAATTTCAGAATTAAAAGTTTCCTTAAAGTGGATATACATGACTTTTTTAAAAAAAATATATTATTTTGGGAGCATTAGTTGAGTTGTGATTTTTTTTTAAAAATTTATTATATATAACAACTTAAAATTGGTTGGAACCTTAAATATGAAGATTAAGTTGATTGCCCAAATAAATAATTTTCTCATAATTGGTTGAGCTTGACTTGAAACTAATATCGTTTGATCTCTTACTCAACTTATATAGATTAAAATATTTGAAGTGTCAAACTTAATAGAGCTAGGTTTATACTTATGGGTAACCAATATGAAGCACAAAAACATAATATTTAATTAAAACTGATTCTGACAATTTGAATAGTTTAAGCAGTATGATTATATGAATTTTTTTATGTGTTACCCTTACCTACAAATAAGAAAAATGAGCTAAAAAAAAATGATAATTTGGGACTCATCATCATAGGAGTAGTTGAATTTTTTTTTTTACTCAAACATTATATTTTTTTATTACTTAAAAATTTAACGGAGTCCTAGAATTTTATTTTATTTTTGGATTAGTTACTGATTTTTTGAAAAAAAAAATGACGTATTTTGAAAATTAATTTCAACATGTGCAAATGTTAGATGATACAAATGCGCTAAAGTAGTAGTTCCAACAAAATCCTTCAATTCAACTAATACATATTTATTTTAAAAAATGTCAGCTATTTAATTTAAAAAATGTAGATTCATTTCAAGCGAATTCATTTAATTATTATCATTGAGATCTCCCCACATATATGCATATAATTAATAAATTATGAATGATTGAACTTTGAAAATATTGAGTTGGTATGCTAATTTGATCCATCAATGTGTGATGGTGCCACAAAGATATAAAATTACACTGCAATTGATTCATGGTTCATGCATTAGGATTTGATATGATTTCATAATTTATTTTTTCAATATTATATATGTAACTATCAAGTGCTTATGCCTATAATTGATGAATGCAAATTAAAATTTGTGTGTTGGTGAACAGATTGACTTCATATTTAATATTCTTTTATTGTTGAGCTTCGAGTGAGAACAGATTGACTTCATTTTTTTCGATTTTACTGTATTTTGCTCATAATTTAAAGAATTATCAACTCTTTGTTTTGCATATGTGTATTATTTGTTCATCGTTTAATGGAGATGGATCGATCGGGATTTGTTGGTAGTATTTCATATTGGTAGAATATAAGTAAATTAAATTTAATAAATAAGATGAAGGGTTTCGTCATATATATTTTTTAGTCAAAGTGTAATCATTTATCGCATTACATTTTTGTTATCATAATAGATGTAATGATAAATAGATTGAATTCTAAATATTTTCTAAACTGTGTATTTTTGTCCTTTATTATTATTATTATTATTATTATTACTAAGCCGTTAAGTGTCACGTGGCATTGATGTGGCGCTGACTCACTGCCACATATTTGCCACGTGGCATTTTTAATTATTTTTTTAATATTAATTTAATTTTTTTAAATTTTTTATTTCACAATTAATATATATTTTATATATTTCAATTTTATAATATTTCAATAATAATAATAATATTTTAAATAAATATAAAAATATTATTGAAAAAATTATTTCGTTTTTCATATTAATCTATAAAATAAAAAACAAAAATATTAATAAATATTTTTTAAACAGTTTCGTTTTTCATAATTAATCTATAATATTTTTATAAAAAATAAGCATTAATTATTTAATTATAATATTTTATAAAAAATGAAATATATAAAAAATATTGTATTAATTATTTAATTTAAAAATAATAATACTTTAAATAAACATAAAAATATTATTGAAAAAAATAAGCATTAATTATTTAATTATAATATATTAAAAAACCTAATTCTCATTAAAATAAAAAATTAATACTAAATGAAAGTATTTATAAAACTAATAAATATTTTTGAGCAAGTGTTAGCTGTAGAAAAAATTATTAATGATAAAACTAAAAAAAATTAATTCTAGGCATTGAATGATTATTTACGTTATTTTTTAATATATTATAATGTAATATTAAATATATTTTCATTTTTATTCGTTTGTTTTGCAATAATATTTTAATTTTTAAGAAAAATAGTTAATATTTACATACGCTATATATATATATATTAAAATATAATTAAAAAACATCAGCTAAAAACTATTAAAAAATAAAATATATAAATAAAAAACACGTTAATTATAAAATAAAAATATAAAAAATATAAAAATATTATTTAAAAATTGGCATTTTTCAATTTTTAAATATTAATTAATTTAATTTTTAAATAATATTTTTATTCTTTTATAATTTTATATTATAATTAACGTATTTTTTATTTATATATTTTATTTTTTAATAACTGTTAGCTGATGTTTTTAATAAGATTTTAATATATTATAATTAATGCTTATTTTTTCAATAATATTTTTATATCTATTCAAAGTATTATTTTTTTATTAAAATATTATAAAAAACGAAATTTTTTAAAATATATATTAATTATGAAATAAAAAATTTTAAAAAAATAATTAATATTAAAAAAATAATTAAAGATGCCACATGGCAAATATGTGGCAGTGAGTCAGCGCCACATCAATGCCACGTGGCACTTAACGGCTTAGTCAGCGACTTGGGACAAAATCCCTAACAGAATGAAAGTGTGGGATATAATTCCCTAACAGCAAAAAAGTGGGATAAAATCCCCTAATATGTAAAAGAGTGGGATATATTTCCCTATTTTCCCATTTTTTAATGAGTCAATACTTTATATTTAAGCCATTTTTGGATTTTTATGAAGAGATGATAAAATGATAAAATAATAAAACTAAAACTATTTGTGTTGTTCCATTTTTCACTTCAACGTTTTTGTTTGGTATATATGATTTATTAAAACGAAATCAGTTTAATTTTGTCGAGCTCGAATAATCTAATGACTAATTAGAGGTTTTAATGAAACTAAAAACCTCTGATATTTTTCAAATAAATGAATTAATTAATAAGATAATCATGAAACTAAATATGGAGTAACAAATAATATCATACATATAGGGGTGAGTTCAATTTTCGATGGTAAAATAAAGATTCAAATATAATATGAAATATAGACAAACTAATCATAGAAGGGATGAAAAAATAAAAATCAAGGCTAGATAATGGGTAATATGATAAAAACATGTATATATAAGTAGTTATTTTTATTTTGACTTTCTTGAATAAAAGAAAGAAAGAAAGGTGTAATCAAACTAAGTTGAGTTGAGCTAAGTAGTGTCTTACTCAATTTTAACTTGTTTATTATTAAATCGAATTTTGAGCTTCTTCATTGAATGTTTCAATATTACGAATTTAATCGAGCTGAACGAACTTTCAAATTCATATAATTACATTTAAAGCGTTCATTATTTCTTGAAAGAAAAAATACTTTATTAAAAAAAATTATCATATTTACACTTAAATTCAAAATTTCTTATTATATTTATTACTCTTAAATTATGATAATATTAATTTTTTAAAGTTAATTATTTTATATTTTATACTAATTTAAGCTAATGAAAATGCTCACAAGTTAATGAGTAAATTAGTATAAAACTCAAGTTTAATTCATTTAATAAAATATTTTTTATCAAATCAAAATTCAAATAATTCACCAAAAACTTAATTTATTTACAGCCACATATTTAGTTGTTTTTGTGCTACACTATTCACGTGCAGTGCTATTGCTATGGAAGGGAATAAGACGAGAAGCAAATAACTGCGATCGCACCATTTGTAACGTGCAATATTTTGTGGGTCAACTATATATTTTATTCTTTTTAAATGGTATTATTTGTTTTGTTTTTGAGGAAAATGATGACTACTTTTCGATTTAGAAAAGCCCCACGTGACATCATGCACTATAGTGGAATATATCATGAATATATTGTACCTTATCAATTAAAAATTGACTTTAAAAAATAGATTAGGTTTGAAATATTTCGATTTGAAAAAAAAAATTTAATGTTAATGGTTATGGAGTGAATATTCGAAGTTTGATAGATTGGTTCCAACTTCCAATGTTATTCACATCACTATTTTTACTATATATGCAATGCCTAATTATAATTTCATAATCAAGATTTAAATAATATAATGGTGAAACATAGAAAAAATGTATATTAATTATTTAAATTGAAAAGTTATGCTAAAGAGTTATTGGACTAGGAGTATACAGTTTGAAGATACTTAATACTCCCTCAGTCTCGATCCAGACACGATAATTAAGGTTTGTGAGTGGTAGTAAGTGGCAATAGAATGAATATTTTATTGATAGTTGCTATTTTAAGAAATTAGATTAATATCACGTGACAGACAAAAATGAAAGGTGAAAAATTTATGTGGGACAGATAAAGTACAATATGCTCCCTCCGTCCCAGCAGAATATGCTCTCTTACCAAATTGGGCGTCCCAACTAAATTGACTCATTTCAAAAAATGACAACCTTTTCACACTCAACAATAAAATATCCATTCCACTAACTCATTCTACACTCACAACTCTTAATTTCTGTGCCGGAAAGAAAATGGCCTAATAAAACGGGACGGTAGGAGTACTAACTTGGACCATTTTTCAAATTAATATGTACAATGAAGTGAAATAATAGTAAATTATTATTATTATTATTGTTATTATTATTATTATTATGGAAGTAATTGCTAAAGTCTATGTATATTAGTTTATGGAAGAGTTTGGCAAACCTCTTTCTGAAAATAATAATTATATCACTAAGAGAGTTTTGCTCGCATTAGAACGTTTTTTATCATCAAAGATATCTCTGAAGAGGCATAAATTTACAATTTATAAATATATTGATTTAAAGCTTGAATAGTCTAGATTATATATAAAAAGTCTCTACTGTTTTTATATTTAATTATGAAAAGACTTTTTCCTACTAGCTGGCGTATTTTCTAAGTATTAATATACATTTAATTAAGGGAAGAATTTATATTATTTCTGGAAATGGGCAAAAATATAGTAATAAGTAGTTGGTAGAAAATAAACGTAATAGCTACCGGCGCTGCGTTTGGCCGTGCAGTTGGTTGATAAATGCGAATGAATGCTAAGTGCCACACATTATTGTATGATTCGTTTTCATTCTTTAATATATACAAAACTTCTATATTTATATATGTAGGTATGTATAGATATGCATTAAAGATTTCATTTATGGCATGTGGAAGTGATGCATAAGCTGATAACATAATATGATAGTTTATCATGGCAGTGGTGGGTAGAGTTGTTTCACGAGTAAGATTTGGAAAGATTCTTCGATGAAAGCAACAGTTAATGTGTTTTCTTTAAAGTGGAGCAGCAGAGTTTCGGACTAACTGCATTAAAATAGTAAATTATCTGTTTGAGGGCCAATTGCTGCTGAAAATTATGTGTTGATGGAGTTGAAGAAGGGGGGGAATTAAGCGTGTACCACTGTAGCTGCAGCAATTTCCATGCCGGAATTTTTTTTTTTTTTTTTTCTACTTCTAGTATATATTATTAGTATTTGATGACTAAAAGCTTGAGTCTCTTTCGTGTGATTGCCACCAAATGAATTTTTCCAAGGATTTTTGTTGAGGTTTGGTATCTTCGATAGGTCAACACTCCACCTTATTGAGTTTTGGTAATGTTGCTAGTCTAAATTTTGATATTTATTTGGTTTTTAGTTGATTTTAGTTGATGGGTTCAAATAAAGATTCCTGATCTATTCACAGGGTGAAAAACGGGTAGGGTTTTGTTTGGAGGGATTCATGGCAGAGATTGTAGCAGGATGTAAGAAGGGTTTGAGAGGGAAAGCTGCGATTCTGATTGCTCTACTTGTTTTAGCTGGTGGGATTGTTTCAGCTCAAGAGCAAGTGGTCAAAACAGATGAGGCCACTCAATATTCTGAATCTGGGTACAATCCCACCAGAATCATCACTTTCTTGAAGCAAAGTAGGGAATTTCTTTCAAAAACTGTCTGGCCTGTAAGAACGTGTTCATTTCATTACATATTTCTCAGATGTGTGAAGCTTGATATGTCTGGTTGTTTCTAAGCAGTTTGTTAATGCAGATGATGGGTTTTTGCAGGATTTTGATTTTAACTGGAGAATTGTAGTTGGAACTGTGATTGGATTCCTTGGTGCAGCTCTTGGGAGTGTAGGAGGAGTCGGCGGGGGCGGCATCTTCGTCCCAATGCTCTCCTTGATCATTGGTTTCGACCCCAAAACATCAACTGCTATATCAAAGTGTGAGTGCATCTGTATTGAGACGTGATTGAGAGACTGAAACATCTGTATTTATCTTTATATGTTTGGACCAAGATGTTGTTCTTGAATGTTGATGGTGTAGGTATGATAGCTGGTTCTGCATTTGCCACTGTCTATTACAACATCAAGCTCCGACACCCCACCCTTGATCTTCCCATCATTGATTATGATTTAGCTCTTCTTTTCCAACCCATGCTGATTCTTGGAATCAGCATTGGAGTTTTCTTCAATGTGATCTTTGCAGAATGGATGGTTACTGTCTTGCTGATAATTCTTTTCCTAGGTAACCGATAACTCGCCTTGCCTACACGTCTGCTCTTCGTCTGAGAATGCTTATTGTTTTTGTAAATTGATAGCTACATCCATGAAGGCATTCTTCAAAGGTGTGGAAACATGGAAGAAAGAAACCATAATAAAGAAGGTTGTCTAAATTGCTTGCTTTATTTCCATGTATCATAAACAATAACACCCTTGTCTGTCTGATCCATTGCTGCTTTCCTTCAGGAAGCTGCTAGACTCTTTGCATCTGATTGTAAGTAGGATTCTTACACCTCTGATGCTCGTGAAATGTTTTCGAAGAAATGATGAACGTGCTAATGTTTTGTATTCATTTTAGCTCAATTTAGTGGAAGTGAAGAAGCTCCATACAAGCTTCTGCCAAGAGGCCCCAGTGATGGACCTCGAGTGAATCTCAACGAGCGAAAACCAATGCAGGTAATGAAGTATTAGATTTACAGACTGCCCCTTTTGACCACTCGGGCACCCTCTCCTTCCCCTGTCTAGGCCCCTCTCAATTGGTTCCAAACAAGAACCATGATTCCAACAGTAGTGATTAACATAGACATAATAGAAGTAAGTGGATCGATCCAAATTCTAAATATACAGCAGTTTTTGAAGTGGATTGCACAACTCTGCAGGTTTCAGTTATCGACAATGTACGCTGGAAGAAGCTCGGGGTACTCGTTGCTGTCTGGCTCATCGTATGCTCTCTGCATATCTCCAAAGTATGTCTTCAAATTATTCTGCCAAAGCTTTCCAGATTCTGTGTTTTTCGGTTTTTCATCCACTGTAGTAACACTGCCATATTTCTCCAGGTTTTTATGGCCACTTGTTCAGTTGCATTTTGGATAGTAACCTTATTGCAGGTACACCTCTGAGAAATAAACTCATACATGTTAGAAGTCTCGATCTTTTCATAAAGCGCTCAACTATTTGCACCCCCGACAACATTCAAAACACATCCCCAAAATGAGGGAGAGATTTTTGGGGGTGTGTTTAGAACATTGCGAGGTGCAAATAGTTGCTCATCATTCGTGCCTTCGTGTATAGATACCTGTTACACTCGGGGCCTCTGGATATCAAGCCGTCTGCTTGTACAAGGGCTGGAATGTGGTGGAGTCCAAAGGAGAGCCAAGAATTGAATGGACAGTGTATCAGTTGATTCTTTGTTGTTTCTGTGGAATGCTGGCTGGTGTAGTAGGTGGGCTGCTAGGCCTTGGAGGTGGATTCATTCTAGGTCCACTGTTTCTGGAGCTGGGACTTCCACCACAGGTGCATTTCTTTCTTTCGCAACGAGGAACTTATTCGATCATCATCTATACATCACTGGACAAGTAACTGTGTGTTCCAAGTTCTTGAAATGCAGGTTTCGAGTGCTACAGCAACTCTGATCATGGCGTTTTCGTCGTCCATGTCTGTTATACAGTACTACCTCTTGAGGCGTTTCCCTCCACTCTACGGTATGCTTCTCCCACAAAAATGGAGAGTTGCAGATTCTAACATCATATTTTTCTTTTCTTTTTTTTTTTTTCATGGAGTGCAGCTTTGTATTTTGTTGTGGTGGCTACCTTTGCTGCATTGGTGGGACAGCATGTGGTGAGGAAGTTCGTTAGTCTGCTTGGAAGGGCGTCGTTGATCATCTTCATCTTGGCATTCATAATCTTTGTCAGTGCAATTACTCTAGGTATGTTAGTTTTTTTTCGTGTTTTGTCTTCACTCACACACGGGGATTGGGGGATTCGATGCAGCTCTGTTTTTTTGACAGGGTGGGTTGGCATAGCAAACATCATTGGAGACGTGGACGGTGAATACTCGATGTGGTTTTACAACTTCTGTGAACACCAGCCGTAGTTTGCTACTTGAAAAAGGATCATTTGATGTATAGACTAGTTTTTTCACTGTCAAATGATGTAAGAAATTAAGTTCAATAGTGTTGATGGTGCATCATTCGTTCCTGAAGAAGATTGAATAAACAGAAGCATCAAAAGCAAAAGGATAACAAAATGAAGGTGCAAAAATCTCACTTGCCATTAAAACTAACATCATAATGCAATCTCACAAACAAATCAAAGTCACACAGATGATTCAATTCAAGCAAAAGAAGAAATAAAAGAATGAATGGCAGCTAAAAATCAAAACAAGACAGGGCGAAAATTATATTTCCAGATGTGAGATCAGATTCTAACAGATACTTGGACTTGCTCTTGTACTACATGTATTATGCATTATATATTATCTATGTGTGATTGAATATTAAATATTACTTTATTGTATGTTTTTTTAATGCTTCGAAATAAAATTTGGTGATAAAAACGCCAAACTTATAATAATCTCGTATTAATAATTATATTACTTTTTGAATAGCTGCATTATTCAGCGAATGTAGACAATATGACTCTTGGACTAGGGAAGAATTGAATGTGTAATCATACACAGATCCCACACCGAAGACAGAAGAAACAGGTATCGGGTATATAATGAAAAACACAGAAGCAATGGGCACGACCTTACTTGAACAGGATCTGTTCTATAGGCTCGTACCTCTGTATCCTTGACTTCTAAGGAGACAGGAAACCAAGTCTGGTTGATGAGTCACGGCTGCCTGACCAGAGCGTGATTAACAGCTTCCAGCTGGTTCTTACCGAGCCGCTGGTGCAGTAGAGGATCGTTCTTGGCTGGCCTCGCCCACCCAAGATGGTCCGGCAGCTGTCTGACAGACTTCAAAATTTCTTTTGTTCACGGGCTCTGTTTTATGTACAAGATTAAACAAACAGCAGGGTGATGATTGATGAAGAACATGTGTGTAGTCGGTCCGAAGCTGAAACCGAGTGCGGCAGCCACGAGTTGCTGTCATTGCTTAGTGGGCTGATGGGCCCATTCCATGGTAATTGATTTTGGTTTATTATAATCTTTGTATTATTATTATGACAACTTAACTAATTTCTTTTCTTCATTACATATACTCCACTTTTTATTGTAGGACTATTCCTATTTCAATATTTAATTCTCGAATAATGGAGGATGAAGGGGTTTTGTGGACAAGATTTTGAATTATTTATTTTTGAATTTAAAGTTTGATTAATGAAATTTAAATTTAAATACCATGAACTTGAATCATTGATCTTGGACATTGGATTTCAGCCACTATAGATCGCCGGGTTGGCGAATTCGTTTAGTGGGAGGAGTGATTCCTCGATTCAACTTATTGTATTTAATTTTGTTTATTTTCGTCACTTCCCAATTTTGTTGCATTTGTTATTATTAAAAGTTGCATCACTTGATCGTATTTGTTGCATTTATAACTGTCTCAAGCTATGATTTCCTACATTTATTTAAAAATTGAATTCGACATAGACATCCAGTGAAGTCGAGCTCTAACTTAAAAATTTGCTTGATCGAATTGAGTTTGAGCTTAGTCATGCTTGATGTTCGTGATCACCTTATAGTATAGTTTAACTTCACCTCAATGTATAACAAAATTTTCAGTTTATGCCAAGAGCAAACTACACGAGCACTAATTACAATTTATATCCTAACTAGAGCAGAATTTCAAAACCACATGATTTAATTTTATCAATAACACTAAACCACAAACAAATTAAAATCCAACCTAAAATTTAAAAGAAAAAAAAAACAACAAAAATTAAAGAATTTAAAATTAAATGGCTTAAATATATCTTTATTTTTTGGTGCATCAAATAAAACTTTGAGTGATAATATAACCATTTTTGAATCATCCCATATTTAAATAGGAAAAAAGAAAAGCGAAGATTGATTGCAATATATAAAGAGTTGTTATCCTAAGATAATGAGCACCATATCGTGTAAATTATAATGTATTATCTATGTTTGATTGAATATTAAATAGTACTCCTTTACTCTTCTGTATTTTTGAATGATTGTTGATAGGAATGATATAATTTGCCTCTCAGAAAATAATCTTGTAGACAATATGACATTCCACCGTGGATCTGTAATTATACACAAATCCCACACCGAAGACAGAAGAAACGAGTATCGTGTATATAAATAAAGACAGAGAAGCAACGTATACGACCTTACTTGAACAGGATCTGTTCTATAGGCTCGTACCTCTGTATCCTTGACTTCTAAGGAGACAGGAAGCCAAGTCTGGCTGATGAGCCATGGCTGCCTGACCAGAGCGTGATTAACAGCCTCTAGCTGGTTCTTAATGAGCCGCTGGTGCAGTAGAGGATCGTTCTTGGTTGGCCTCGCCCTCTCAAGATGGTCCGGCAGCTGTCTGACAGACTATTAATTCTTTTCTTTTGGGCATTCATTCATTCTAGTTTTTTTTTTTTTTTTCTCCTTTTCATCATAGAATGCATAAGTACTTACAAATTGAGGCCAAGAAACATGGACTGCGAGCATAAAAATACTCTTTCTCTCTCTCTCTCGCAGTAAACAATTAGGAGAAGAAACTCTTAATTCAACAGTAAATGCAATGGATGAGGAGGTAAAGTAGATAAAGGGTCTCTGTTTAATCCAAAAGATTGAACAGCAGATGAGAATCAAGAATTTGAAGAGAGAGAGAAGTGAAGTGCGATAAATCAAGAAAAGCACATCCCATGGGCCATGTGAAAAGCATAATTGAAGGGGTGTAGAGTTGAGAATGTGGGTAGTGGTGAATCTGGTGACGAAGAACAGGCGTGTAGTCCGAAGCTGCTCGGAGCGTGGGCTTCTTTTTTTTTTTTGGGTTTGGAAATGAAATGAGTTGCTATCATTGCTTAGTGGACTGCTGGGCCCATTCCGTGGTAATAGGTTTTGGTTTATTATAACTTTTTAATTATCACAGCTTAACTAATTTGTTTTCTTAATTATATATATTCGACTTTTTCCTTTTTTATGTAGGATTTTCATTTGAATATTCAAATCTTGAATAATACATGATGTTGGGGTTTTGTGTATAAGATTTTGATTTATTTATTTTTTGAATTTAAAGTTTGATGAGCGGAAGATTGATTAATTAATGAACTTTCTATTTTAATACCATGAACTTGGACATTGGATGCCAGCCACTATATTGAGAGAAAAATAAAACTTATACAAAGTTGCATATTTTTCACAGTTGAGTTAGTTCTCTCTTAGTTCAGTTTGTTAGAGATTTTTCTGACTACGATGTTGTATCGTGGAAGATGAAACCATTATTTTTAAGGATAAAATATAGTATATTAAATCTTATAAAATTGTTGATGTCAAATTTTATTAGTCCTTAATTTAAAAGAGTACTTGAACTAGAAATAGAAGTAATGAATAATGATTTGAATGTCAATAGTAGAACAGCATAATTAATACTTATAGAATTGAATGCTTTTTTTATGAGGAATTTAATGTGTCAAAATACAATAAATGTGGTTTTATTTATAGGAGCTCAATATATTGAATGTAGCTATTGATGAAGTGTGATGACCCTTCAGTTAAAACATCTCTTTGAATAGTCGCGATTCATGGATCAAAGCCTCGAATCACTGCACCGAACCACTCCTTCGGACTCATTCTCAAATGTTAGCCGAACGAATCCTTCATCTTGGGAGGTTCTTCGGCTTTCACTTATCCCAACTAGAGTGGGAGAACTTTGGTTTTCAATTGTCTATTATTAATTCATGTATAAGATCTATCATATATCCCTCCCACAAAGAAATTAAATCTTGATGTCAATTCTAGTACCTATCAATTTATAGTTTTAAAAAGATATCATTTTCAAGAATCAATGCTTTGTTTAGGAGTTAATAATAATTGGTAATAATATTAATCATAATAATATTATTAAAAACACAAACATTAATATTTTAAAAAATATTTTTTAATATTATTATTTTATCCTCAAAGCCTTCAAATCTAAACACAAACATTTTTAATATAGCCATTCAATCTGAAAGTTTGATAAAACATAGAGCCCATTGATTTTCTTAAAAACACTGTTGGATCTTGGGGAATACCTTGAGGATTCCCGCAAATCAATCCTACTCGTGTACCTCCTCCCACACTCCTCGTTGTGGAACTCTTTTTTTTTTTTTTTCCTTCGCCTTTGATGATCACCAACACCTTAATCACATCCTCCTTGCCCAATCCCAGCATGCCCATGCAGAAGTGTAGTCGGTCATCCATCTCCCTAGTGTCATAGCCCCCCTTATCCCGTCGCTCATAGAAGTCGCGATTATCACTATTGATAACTCTTGTAAAAGAGTTATATTATCTTGATTTTAATTCGATTTGGAGAGCATTTTGCTTAAGTTTAACTCTTTAGTTGTTGTTTTGGTCTTGTATATAGTTGTCAGTGTCTTATTAGACTTAATTAGGTAATTTTAATGCTTGTTTGTGTTGATTTCAAAGTTAAAAATGCCTTGCAAGGAATTCTCTATTTCTCAGTTTGTGCTAAAGCTTACAGAATGATGGTGGAGTACCGGAACTGAACAAGGTTTGGTTAAAAAGTGGAGTTAGCATTTCGAAAAAGGAGGAGACCTACTCTTTTGTCCTGTTGTGGGAGTATTTAAGAGTTTAGTCGGGATATCAATTTAACTATGTGTTGTCTGCGGTGTTGTAGCATGACCCTCTGAAGCAAGACAAGTCCATAGTCTGGGTCATCTTTATCATTTAATCAAGAAATTTGTTAAGTTTGTTACATCATTCCTCCCCTATTTTTCAGCATCTTGTGTTTACATGTTCCTTGTTTATTTGCTTATTATATGTTGTGTAGTTTAAACAAACACCCCAACGTTATTTCCTCTCATCAATTGAACCGAGTTTGAGTGGATATTGCACCTTACTCGCCTTCCATGTGGATCGATATTCGGGATTACTCCATCTTATATTACTTGTGATAGTGTATACTTGCACTAGTGCACTTTGCACACAACAACTATTGTAATATCCCGATTTTAATTAAGCTGATTAATGCTTAATTAAATTAAATAAAAAGGATATTATTTTGCAAATTTAATTATTATTTGCTTTTGAGACGAAATTGAACGAGATGGGTTAATTAAATCGAGCATTTATTCATAATTGCATAATTAATCGGGAGAATGCAATTTAAATCAAACCCGAGAATATTAATTTCTCCACCCATTTCTACCTAATTTCCCCACCCACCATTCCAACCTAATTTCCCCACCCACCATTCCAACCTAATTTCCCACCCACCATTCCTACTTAATTTTCCCACCCAATCCCCCACTCAACAATACTATAAATTCCCCCCATTTAGCATATAATTCCCACTTCTTTTCTGGTCACCCCCACTTCCCGGTGCTCCATCAGCTGCCTCCGGCCATATCTCGACGAACCGCCACCACCCTCGGATAGCCCTCTCTTCTAGCTTCAAATCGAGCTAAGGTGGAGCTCGTGAGGCGGAGTATCGGGCGAGATATCGAGGAGAGAAGGAGGGTCACCGGACTGTGGTGAATCCTTCCCAGCCCAAACCCTTCGCCCCACCCATCTTGCCGGCGACATTACGGCTGATTCCGACCAGACCAGACCGAGCGACCACCACCATCGGAAAGCTCTTCCTTCAAGCTTCGTTTCGTGCTGAAGTAGGCGCCGTGAGGTTGAGAAACGAGGGAGATACGCCTCCATTTACAGAGACTGTTGGTAAGCATTTTCCGACTCCGTAAATCTACCCCCAGCCCCTTCTGTTCCTTCGTGTTTTTCCAACCTAACGAGTGAGAATCTGGTCTCGATTTCTAAAGGTCGAAGAAAGATCGTGTTTCAAGCTTCGCGTGGCTTTTTGAATCTCCCAAATCCGTTAAGAAACGAGTAAGTTACGGCCCTATGTTCAGAGCCCGCCGGTAAGCCGGCGAATTTTATTTTTAATTCCGTAACTTAATTCAAACGACAATGGATCATCGGTTTGACTTCGTAATCGTGTTCTCCATATTTTTAGGAGTATTTTGGTGTGTTTGGATCACCATTCCCGTCGCCGGAATTATATATATATATATATA
>JAPKLW010001384.1:75488-87789 GCA_026898455.1 Plectranthus barbatus | reverse complement strand
ATATATACATAACATATGGTTTAATTCTTAAGAATTAAGTTATAATTCCATACATTATGGTTTACTTTCAACCATAATGTATACATAACATAACATTCTTAAGAATTAAGTTATAATGTATACATTATGGTTTAATTTGAATACTGCAATAAATCTGAACTTTGTTTGTCAGATCAAATCTTATGTTTCAAAATTGTGTTCCACTTTACTAATTTTAATTAATATTTTTATGATAACAAAATCTAACTAAGTATAATACAATATACTCACAAAAATCAAATTTTTAAAAGAACAAAAATTATAGTTATAAACTGAAAAATAATTACTAAAAAATATTATATATCCTAAATGGTGAGATAAGTTGAGGTAGTTAGGTAGTGTATGTAAAAATGGATATATAAATGAAAATTGAAAAATTGATTAATTAATTGTGGAGATGAAAGCTCCACAAAGCCCCATCACCTTCTCCACAAAGCACTATGCACCTTCTTCATCCTCTCAACTGATTTGTGTTGTAATTTAGGATTCAACATAGGGATTGAAAGAAAGAAGAGATTGATTTTTGATTTGTTTCTTGATGATTACAAAGTGGTGATTACACATTTAAATAGAACTATTGAATTACAAAGAAAGGAAATAATAATCTTCCTTGATCTTGAATTGCTGATTTTCTGCTTGATTGATTTCAGTTTAATTGATTCCAATCTTAGCTTGATTGATTTCCTTCCATAGCTGAAATTAGTTTCCAACAATTTGCATACCCCACTGCACTGCCAATCAAATGATGCCACGCACACGCTCCCCGCATGAGTTTTGTACTCGCAATCTGCATTTGCATTTGCATTGCATTGCATGAATTAATTATACATTAGGATTAAAATATCATAATTATATAGTATTAAATTAAATTACCGGGAGGCGTTCCACATCACATAGAGAGTTCGTCCACATGCTGGACTTCCAATCCAATGAACCATGCACCCAACGACACGTCCTCGTTTGCGAATCGGTGCAAAATGCCACTGCAAGTGCAACAACGTCATTTTAGTTTAATCATATATATGTATGATTTAGAGAGAGTCGTAGAAATGATCTAATACAAATGACTAAACTAACGAATTGATGGAGATATAATTTGCAAGGTCTCAAGAGATTGCATAGATTTGACCAGTTGCGTGTCTAAAATATTTGTTCTCTTCCTCCCCAAATTGCTTGTGATTCCCATGATTTTTATTTTATGTGGTTCAAATTTAAATTCTAAATACCAACAAATTCTACCTGATTTAAATATTTTGTGATTGGCAAGATGTATTTCACAAATTTCATACGAAAAAAAAATTAAAATGGACTTCCAACCCAATTTTATTGACTTCCACTTGGTTTCACCGAGTTCCATCTCATTTTACCGACTTCCAGCTGAAATTGCCGACTTCCAGCTAGAATGAGCTACTTCCAGCCCAATTCATTCCGAGTTCCAGCCCTTTTTATATGCGAGTTTCAGCTGGAAATTTTCCACTTTTTTATTGCTTTAATATTACTATTTTAATGAAACTATAAATAGATAATAATAAAATAAACAAACAGTTGGAATTTTCGCACAAAACGATAAAAATGATTGGGTGATTGAGACATTGTTGACAGAGAAAGTACACTTTTGTTATTTTGTGGAGTTTTTCATAAGAGTTGCTATTTAGTGAATGTGCATTATAATTTTTGCTATTTAAAATTATTCCCTCTTTAGAAATCATATTCATTTAAATTTAAAAAAAAGTACAGTTATTAATTTAAAATCCGAAAGAATCAATCTAAGATTTAAAAGTTTCAAGATTCTTGATTCTTGATTTGAATTTAAATAATTTTTTTATCTATGATTTTAATATCAAATCGTGAAATGATAATCTTATTATCTTTTAAATAAAAAACTAAAAGATATATTTTTTAAATCATCCTTCACATTAATTAAATACAGTACTATTATATTTTATTCCACACATCTATCCAAACCTTAAGAAATTAAAACAAACAAAAAGTAGGAGATATTATTGGCAAGAAGCTATCAATCAGCTCAAGTTTCCAAATTTCTAGCAATTACAGAATAAAAAGCAAGATTTATAATAGGAAAAAGATGTTTTATTTAATTCAGCCGATCTTTCTAGAATAATGGCAATAATTATAGGCCTCAGCAGCTTTATCTCTAACATCGTTATCCTCTAGCGTGACGCCAGAAAAGGGTGTCCCTAAATAGAATAAGGCAAGAGAAATCCGTAAAGTGAGGAGAGAAAAGGACAACAATATAATTGGAAGATGTGCCAATTCACTCTCCTACACATGGACAAAATATGATAGCATATATCCTAATCCCACACTTATTATATACATACATCATACATACATGCTTACAAGGCTTTATGTAGATTATGATGATTATGATATATGACTAACCCCTCTTTCTCTCTCTCTCTATTGAACCCTCCTATAAGACCATGCTCTACTTTATTCTAGATGAGTGAGACAATATTAGGGATATATATTCTCTCCAAGATTGCAGCTTTAACTTCCAAGATTTGGGATTTTAGAGGGGAGGAAGATGTTGGAAGGGAAGGCTTTGATAGAGGATACAGATATGCCAATGAAGATGCAGATCCAAGCAATGGCCTCTGCTTCTCAGGCACTGGATCTCTACGATGTCTTCGACTGCAAATCCATTGCTGCCCACATAAAAAAGGTCAGATCTTGCTCATAGTTTGAGAGGCTTTTTCTTTTTTTTTTTTTTTTTTTGTTTGTGTGGGATTTCAAGATTTTGTGTGTGTTGGCAGGAATTTGACAAGAAGTATGGGGGTGGATGGCAGTGTGTGGTGGGATCCAACTTTGGGTGCTTTTTCACTCACAGCAAAGGGAGCTTCATCTATTTCACACTAGAGACTCTCAACTTCCTCATCTTCAAAGGGGCTTCTTCCCCTTGAGAGAGAGAGAGAGAGATGTTGGGGCAGCAGGAAAGAAGACAGGGATGATGTTGGTTTTCTTTCAACTTGTGTATTAATGAGGAACTCCTTTTAAAGTTTCTCACATGTAGAAGAAAATTAGGCTGTGTACAAATATATGATTATGTACTGCTCTACCAAGCCTTGTTCATGAGGGACAGACAATCTGAAATCATGAGAAACAAATTTAACTTCTGAGTTTGAATCATCATCACCCAATTCTTGCAACTCACAAACTGCTACAAGGTTGTCATAAACTATGTTCTCTGGAAATTATTGATATTGATGGAAGGTTTTGTTTTGTGATAAAGATGAGAGCTGAATGCTCTGGATAAGCTCAACAGTAGCAATTCTCTATCTCTATCTCTATCTCTATCTCTATCCTGCTGCCTATGTCAAAGAATCCTAGGATTTTGAGTCATTTAGTGTGAAGCATTATATGTTATGTCAATCTACAACTGGAAGTGAGGTGGAATAGTGGGAATTCAATAGCCTGAGTTTGAAGAATGTGACATTTAGCATGGTAGCTAGTTTTTTGGAGCCTATGATTAAAATATGAATTGAAAAAGCACAAGATGTGAGTGCATTTTGGGTTGTGTGTGATATAATAATAATAATAATAATGAACTGTGTTTGGAAAACAGCAGAATATTTTGAAGTTTCACATGGCACAACTGAGTGGTTTGTCACCACAAGATTTCAACAAGTGTGTTAGGTGAAGATTTAAAGCACAGTACCTTGGATTTATGACCACTGGTTATAAATTATTTTTTTATTTTTTATTTTTTAAAAATTATATTATTAAATATTTGTTCTCTCTCTTTTAATCTTCTAAATAAAAATGCATGAAATATTTTTCTATTTAAAAGAAATTCAAAATACTTATCAAATCTCATATATTAATCAATTAAATGTTATATATATATATATTTAATTAAATAACTTTAAAGAATTTAATTATTTATTAAAAATCATTTGAACTAAATATAATTTATATAACTTGAAACATAATTTAAAAACATTGATTAGATTTTAGTAATATAACCCCCTCATTTAATTTTCTTGTCAAACTATTATACTGCACATAAATATTTATATAAACTTATATTCGTTTCAATATTTTAAATGATTTATTTAGATCAACCATCCTCAAATTAATTTAAAATAAATTATGTAGTAAAACTATAAATAACTTTTTTCTACAAGATGATTAATTTGTTTAACATAAAAAACAATTCGTACTAAAATTTAAATTCTAAATTGTAACTTGAATATAATGTATTTTGGCTTAAGTTTTAACAATACATTTTGACTTGTGTTTAATATGATATCAATGATAATTTGTATATTTCAATCTGCATATAAATTAAGTTATTTAATAAGACTAAAACGGATATATAAAAGAAAAGAAAAAAATTAAGAATAAAATTTGTTGATCTTTGGTATTTTATTATAAAGTTAATACTATGCGAGGTTCAATTATTGATTGTAGCAACAGCAGATCTACACCTAAGGTTAATCGATTTTTATTTTTATAGTATCGTGATTTAATTATCCTATGAGTTAGCCCCTCATCAAAAAATTGTGAAGAAGAAAAATATGCTGGACATAAAGAAAAAAAAATAGCAAGAAGGATCTGAGATTGAAGATGAGTCGTAATAATTTTTCTATTTTATAACTTTTTGTTCGAAAAAACTTGATGTAGCCCTCTTTGAAAAATTTCTGAATCCGCCTATGAGTGTTCCACCGAATTCCTTATACTGTACGGAGTATACAAATGCACAACAATGTAAGACAATCAAGTGAGAATTGGAGTAAAGATTCCCAAAAGTAAAGAGTTTGGATAGCCAATCATTACTTGTTCCAATCTTTTTCTAGTGTTCAAATTTCAATTCCAGCAATTAATTAATGAAAATGATGTTGAATAACAGAGGATCTTGTTAGTGAAAAGATGAGAAGCCTAGAGACACTTGAATGCAATCCTTCCTTTGCTGCTAAATGGCAAAACTTCAAAGCTCCATCACTTTCATGTCTAGTTGAGTTTGAGCCTCATAAAAACATACCTGAGCAGAGATCATCAGAATCAGATAACCGGATTGAGCAGCGGTTGGTTCGAAAAATGAGCCTCCAGATGCTCAAGAACAAGGTCTGCCAATGCCTTGCGAGTTTCAAAAGTGCTCCCTCCCACATGTGGCGAGAGGACTACATTATCAAGCCCAGCCAGCGCATCCGGGACATCCGGTTCGTGTTCCAGCACGTCCAGCCCAGCTCCCCCCAACCGGCCCTCAGCAAGAGCAGAGACCAACTCAGGTTGATCAATGTGGGAGCCTCTTGCAATGTTGACGATCATCCCATCCCTGCCCAATGCATCCATCACTACACGGTTCACAATGTGGTGAGTTTCTGGAGTCAATGCACACGACACAACAAGGATTTGGGAATCCGAGGCCAAGTCGACGACGGATGAATAGTATCTGTATCTTGAATCTGGTTTTGGGGAACGAGAGTAGTATCCTATTGAACAACCAAAAGCTTCAGCCCTCTTGGCTATGGCTGACCCGATCCTTCCCAGTCCAATTATGCCCACTGGTTTCCCACTGAACTGAAGAAATGTGAAACAAATAGACACCAAGATTGCTACTTCAGCAAGAATCATTATCAGCATTCAGAGAAATTTTGAAAAACCATAACACTCATCTACATCAAAAGATTCACTAGTAGAACTTCAAAATTATTTTTAATATGTTATATTAATCTTGTTTGCTTTTTCTAAATTCGATGTTAAAGACTTTAATGCAAAGACTAAATGATAGAATTTTGTATTCAACTTTTATGTATTTTTATGTGTTATTTATAATTTTTGTGTTATGATTTTAAGAAATAAAATGCATGAATGAAATTAGATTTTATAAAAGTAGAATATATAAATTCAAATAAAATAAGCAATATACTATATTTTTTAGAAAAGAAAAACTGAATAAATAACATCCAACTAATAAAACTACACTTAGAAGATTTAATGAAATAAAACAAATATATATTAAATGAAATTGATTTTAGTATTATAATTTCATTATATAATATTTGTTCATGTAATATAATAAATATAAACTATATAAATAATATAATAATACAAATATGTATATAAGGACGAAAAATGTAAAGAAAACAATTTATATATAAGTCAAATATATATGCAGATAAACAAAAAATTGCAGTTACTGTAAAACGCAAATATGCGTTTGCGTTTGAGAGATGATGATAGAGAAAGTTACAAATGCAGTTTGCCATGAAATTGCAGTTGGATTGAAGGGTGAAAAACTGGAAGAAAAAAAAAATGATTTTAATTTGCGTTCAGAAATTGGAGATGGTCGAAGATGAGAGAAGGAAAAATCGGCAACTCGCAACTAATTTAAACAAAAATGACTAAAATTCACAATAATATTCGTTAACAAAAATTGAAATCAATTTAAAATGGTTTCACCTTTGATGCCAACTGGAAATCAGCATATTTCCACTTGCCGCTCCTGACGAAGTCGTCCGCCGCACAAATCCGTCGCGAAGTGGCCAAAATCAGCATCATCGCCGTGTCCGCCACCTCATCCGTCACGGCATCAGGAGTGTAAGTCACCCTAATTCCCCTCTTCCTGCACCTATCCAAATCGATCTTGTCGAGCCCGGAGCTGTGGCTAGCGACGATCTCTAGGAGCGGCAGCGCGTCGATGATCTCAGCATCGGCACCCTGCACGCCGTTGCACACCACCGCCTTTATCAAATTCGAATGTTCTCCGAGGAACTGGCGGCGGAGATGCGGCGGCGCTTCCCAGAATTTGAAGAGGACGTACTTTTTGGAGAGTTGCTCCTGGATGTACGGCGAGAGCGGGCGGAGGAGGAGAACGCCGATTGGATTTGTAGTTACCATTTTTTGGTTGTTGGCAAGGTGGCAGAATAAGCTTCGCGAGGGCAATTATATGGGGCGTAGGCAGTCTAAGCCGGACGGTTTTTTTTTTTTTTATGCAATAAATATATTTTTATATTTTCATATTATAAAAAATATTTATATATACATAAACAATAGTATAATATTAATATAGAACTATAAATATTTTAATATTAAAACTATCCTAAAGATATATACCCTCCGTCCCGTCATATTGGGGACGGAGGAAAATGCACAATAATCATTATGTATTAGTGTAGAAGAATTAATATTTTATTGGCGAGTGTGAAAAATATTATCGTTTTAGGAAATGTAACTAATAAAGACCGAAAAGGAAAATGAAACTAATACGACGGGACCGAAGGAACAGTTGATAATAACATCAAAATATAACCACAAAAATTTTATCAATCATTTCATATTCAAATGGCGAGGAGTTGAGGACGACGAAATACTAGAAGAAGAGAGAAAATGTGAAGAGTCCCCATCTATTATTCAATTTTTTTTTGTCTATTTCATTTATATTTTTATTAATTTTTATTTAAATAAATAATATATAAAAATAAAAAGTGGAAAAAAAAAGGATCACCATAATTTTATATCATTTTTTATTTTATTTTATATTATTATGACATAGAAATATAATAATTTTTTATTATATTTATATATATAATTTGATTCTATACTATTGAAAATAATAAATATTAGAATATATTAAATATTATCGATGAATAAAATTAAATATATATAAAAAGAATTTCTAAAAAATGCTTAATTTAGATGCATAATTTTATTAATTATATCTCACTATTATAAATAATATGCCAGATAATTGATTTGATTTGGGTATCGTGCGGGTGAAAAAAATAAACTAAATAGTAAAATTGTATTAATGGATCTCGTTAACCAATAAAAATGATGATCGATATTGTTTTATTTAAAAGAAATAAACAATCCACCCAGCTCCAGACTATGAAATTCACCACCAATATTCCCAAATGTAAAAAAGACTAAAAGCGGAGGTATCAAACATGATTGCCCCAGATAAAAAAGGACCAACGGTTTTCACAGAGCAACCACACTCTCAAACCACAGGAGTTAACAGAGGCTTCCCGGAAAAGTGGACTTCCAAATTTCCCAGAACAAGGTCAGCCATGGCTTTCCGCGTTTCGACCGTGCCGCTCCCTATGTGTGGCAACAGGACAACATTTTCCAGGCCAAAGAGCTGCTCCGGCACCTCAGGTTCCCTCTCGAAGACATCAATGCCGGCGCCACCCAGACGGCCCTCCACGAGAGCAGACACCAGTTCGGGCTCATCAACATGGGGTCCCCTTCCGATGTTGATGAGAACTCCCTTTGGACCCAGTGCATCAATTACTTCTCGATTGACTATGTGAGTTGTTTCTGGAGTCAGGGCGCATGCTACCACTAGGATGTCACTGTTTGACGCGAGTTCAACAACACTGCTGTAGTAGTTGTAGTTTATGTTGGGTTTCTTGGATCTTGAGTGGTAACTGATGGGACAATCGAATGCCACAGCTCTCTCAGCAATTGCTAACCCAATTCTGCCCAATCCTATGATTCCAACTCTCTTGCCGCTGAACTGCATGACATAATGGAGGAGTTAAGAAGCTGCCCACCCCACATAAGGCAAAATCAAACAGCACAGAAGTGAAGGATAAATATATTATGGAAACGGCAGCATCCAACAAAATGAATCCCCATAAAGACACTCAATCCAATGACTAATGTATTTGTCATAGATGTTTATAACAATTCTGCATAAATCATGGTTATGCAAAGAAGTAGGTCTGCCAATAATTATGAAGCATTACACAAGAACTTATATTACAGTCAGAACTTATCAAAGTCTCATCAAGATTTCAGATACTTGAAAACTGATCCTTAGGAAGTGGTAATTCATTATGTTCTCTATTAGAGAACAAACCATGCGCCGAGTATGCATTACATCCCCATTGCAAAGAAAAGTAATATGATACGAAGGGGTTGAAGTTAAATGGAGTCAAAAAAAAAAAAAAAAAATCAGCCCCCTCAAGAAGATTTTTTGGATCCACCACTGCAAATGGCTACTTAATTATAATCGCAAAAATCTCAAAAGGGATACCAAGGTTTCTTTTAGTTGGCCATATTAAAATGTACGACACAAATAAGGCCATTCCTCTGTCCCTTAACCCATAGAAAATAATAACGAAAGATAATAGAGGAAGTATCTTACCAAAGGAAACATAAGCATATAAGTATGACGCTATCACTATGAAAAAGCAACCAAAATATATCAAAACAAGAATTTTACATCTATCTTCAGAATTGCAAGTTTTAAGGGAAGAATTATCGCGGTTGGCCATCAGAACTCAGAAGTCATTCTCTATTATTGCAGTGTAACAACGGGATAGGTGGTAAAGATAAGATAAACGCACTTCAACTCAGGCAGCCTGCTGTCTAGACTAACTTTTCCCATTTCTTTGATGCAAAGAAAAGACACTACCTTTTCATGCACGATCATCAAATGATATGCTTGGTGAACAACAAAACGTACTCCATCTACCACAGATCTGTACAAATACTCATGATCATGTCTATGACTACATCACCAGGAGTAAAAAAAAAGGAGAGCCATGTATGATGTATCATGTAAACCACACCTCCTTCTCAAACATGACCTTTTTAAGCAGAAAAATGCTCTAAATCACTAATCCATTTAAATGTCAAAGCAAATTTAGTGATAATCATTCAGCCCAGAAATCTCAAAGTTTTAAGAAGATAATAGCACATAATACAACAGACGAAAACAAATGCATCAAAATAACAAAAACCAAACAGTATACCTTAGTCGTCAACTTGAAGTCACCAAATTTCCAAGCACCTCTCCTCACAAACTTATCACACTCGCAAATCCGCCTCAAAACCGCCAGCATCAACCCGATCGCCAAATCCGCCACGTCATCCGTCAGCACATCGGGCGTGTTGGTAACCCTAATCCCCTTCTCCTTGCACTTGACCAAGTCGATCTTATCCAGACCCACGCTAAAGCTCGCAACAATCTCCAATTTCGGCAGCGCATCGATCAACTCAGCGTCGACGCCGGCGGAGGCGTTTCCCACCACCGCGCGAATTGACTCGGCCGGCAGAGTGAGGAGCTCGCGGCGGGGCGGCTGAGTCCAGTAGCGGAAGAGCTTGAACCGCTTGTCTAGCTCTTGCTCCAAGTAGTTGTTCATGGGGCACATCATGAGAACACCGATGGCCTCCATTTGGACGGCGGCGTTGGTGGCGATGGAGGGAGATGGTGTTTGAGTGGTAGTTGAGAAATTGTGGGAGTGGTAGAAACGGCTGGCTAATATAGAGAAGGCAGCACGTGGGCGGCTCAGACGTGGCTCGACGCGGCGTGAGATTGTTCCTAACATTTTCCAATGACTCGTTTTTTACTTCTCTCACGAGATTTAGGAAATGAATGATCCATTTTCCAAATGGTGATTCTAAACACAGCCACATAATTTCTCCCTACAGTCCATTTGAAAAAAATAAAATATAATATTATAATTTTATCCTTTTGCTTTAATTTAAAATCTTAGCTTAAAAAGTTGATTCTTAAATATATAATCCCTAAAATAAAGCTCATATCAATAAAAGGCCTCCGTAAATAAAACTCTGTAAGATATAAAATTCCTTACTTTCTGCCATGAAAAGTTTTGCATTTCTCGTTTTTTGGTGCAAAATTCACTTAACTTCTTCGTTAATTCTACAATTCTCTTTTTTCATAAAAAGATTTTTGATTGTTTTGGGATTTAATTCTCAACTTGCGAAAATTGAGAATTTAAAGTTTTTGATCTGCGAACTGAAGAATTAAATTAGGGTTTTTGGATTTTTTGTTGTGTTGTGACAAACCATTTGAGGAAATAGAAGAATAAAGTCATAAAAAGCAAATTGAACCCAATGGCAAAGGGTTTCATGCCGCCATCTCTAATATTGGTCATTGGCCGCCGGTATATTGTCGTGTCCCCTCAAGCGGCGACGGTTGCTGGCCATTTGAATGTAATTAATGGTTTTATGATTCTGTAGCCCTTAAAATTTCAGTATTTCAATTGAAAATATAGGTAACACAGATTTGATTTAAAATTAGGTTTTAGTTTCGGTAAAGAAGATGATAATTAACTTAAATTTTACAGGAATTTTAGGGGGCTTTTTAATTAATGAGAATTTATTTTATGGATTATACATTTGAATATTTGATTTTTAATAAAGATTTTAAATTAAAGCTACAAGGATAAAATTGTAATATAATATTATATTTTTTAAAATGGGCTGTAGGGAGAAAAAACATGGCTGCATTTAGAATCACCCTTTCCAAATCTTCAACTTACAAGAATTAATCTCTCTTTTTCTTTTAAATTGGTTGATTTATATGAAAGTTAGTCGATTCTTATTCAATTGATTGTTTGAGTATAAGTGAATTAATTTTCATCATGAAAATAGATCGTTTTTTATTCATAAATTTATCAATTCTCATAGTACTGAAATAAGAATAGTTTATTACATTCGTCTCATAAAAATTAAATTAAATTGTGAGATCGTCTTATTCAAATTTTTGGTCTTTTATTATTTAAAGAATTTATGTATGAGATATCTTTGGTTTAGATTTTTAGAAATTGGTCTATTTAAATTATGTACCTTAATTTTTTTTTATAAAAAACAAAACAATAATTATACTTTTTGCCTATAATTCATGGTCATAAATTTGAGTAGTATTAGTGACATCACTCCATTTAATAGTGTACCCTAATTAAGAAAGAAAACACCCTTTTCATTCTAAAATTAGTGTTCAATTCTATCGAAAAAAATTATTGTACTACTGTTCCTAACTCGGAGTCATGTACATGGTTAAAATATTTTATCTGTGTTTAATGGATTAAATTAATGCATTGTAACTAAAAAACCTTATTATAAACAATAAGTCGATTTTATAAATAGAAAAGGTTTTTTAGTATATGCTTTCTTTAAATTCTTGACCTATTTTTTTTTTTTAACTTTTATCATTTAAAAAATTAATTAATTACATTTATTATTTAAATAAATTATTCAATCGTCAATATCTTGCATTTATAATAATCAATTATATAACAACGTTTATTTTGTTTGAATATGCAGTATTTCTTTGCATAGAAATTCAAGACATTATAGGGTTGTAGACTTGTAGTTTCTAGAAATATAGAAAATAATAGAATTCATAATTAGAACTATAAAAGTAGTGTCTTGAGAATAATACTAGTAGGTCACGCACGCGATGCGTGGGAATTTTAATTATTTGTTTTGAAATAATATTTTTATAGTTTATTTATAAATTAATAATATATATTTTTTATAT
>JAPKLW010001384.1:28298-53210 GCA_026898455.1 Plectranthus barbatus | reverse complement strand
ATAATTAATATAGTTAATGAAAAACTTATTGTATTCATTACTAATTATATAAATTTTGTAATTTAAAATAATTTATTTAATGAATCGATTAATATAAAACTCTAGTTTATTCATCTAATTGACTAATTTCACTAAATAAGCACAAATAAATTTTTACCAAATCTATATTTGAATAACTTTTAAATTCTCATAAATAAACAAAATGGTACCAATATAAAAAAATAATAACAATAATACCATAATGGGCTGGGCCTATTGGATCCGACGGATTTGAGAGAAATAATACAAAATAAAATGGGTCGTTTTGAAACCCGATTGCAAATATAGACCGAAAAGAAATATCCAATAAAATTAAGAATTACATTTAAATAAAATAAAAATAAGAAGGTCGAAGCTCACCGCCGGCCGCTCTCTTCTTCAACGACGGCTTACCTCGCATCGACTGCCTAGGGTTTGGGATTAATCGATGATTCCGAGCTTCTGTCTGAGTTTTTTCGCCGAGTAATCGAGAATCACCTGAAGATTTTAGACCTTAGCCTATCTCCACTATAGCTGAAAATCGTTCTCTCACAATCTTTAGATATTGAGATTAGTAGTTAGGTGCGGAGGCATTTGAAGTTCGTACATATTCTTCAGTTCAAGAAGGCACAAATTCATACTTCTCATCGTATAAGGTAAAATCTTCTTTTACAAAAAATAAAATAAAATTGTTGGGTAGAAATATTTTGAATTAATCAATTTTCACGCAAGCAGAAAAAGAAGACACTTCCCCGTAATTTTTTTTTCTTTTTTCGTTTGCTCTATCTTGCTTTAAACCTTTCTGCATCAGAAAGGTTTTCTAGTGACGCGGATTTATTAGCCGCCAGTATTTGGCACTTTGGTTTTTTTTTTTTTTTTGGGGCAATACTAGACGAATATTCTCTGCCTGCTGGAGCTTGCTTTTGTTATTGAATGTTCGAGACTATTTTTTTTGTGTTACTTTTTTTTTTTGAGTCATCAACTTGTGTGCTTGGGTTTTTGCTGCCACTGTAGTTACTATTTGGTTTTTGCTTTTTCTGTAACATGGACCAATTATGTTACGTTTGAGTTTGTGTTACATGTTGTGGAGTGTGAATTTGTTTTGCTCTCAGGACAATGAGTTCCCGGAAGAAGACTCCATTTCAGAAGCACAGGGAAGAGGAAGAGGCAAAGAAAAAGGCATCTTCTTCTCTCACTCACTCCTTTCAATAAAAAATAATATAATTGAGTGTAGTTTATTATGTAGCACCCATGATTTTTTTATAATTCGTGTTTATTTGTTATTATTTGCAGAGGGCAGAGGATGAAACTGCACGATTATATCAAGAATTTGTAGAATCGTTTCAAGCGGATGATACTCCTGGGTCAAAGGCTTTCGTCAGAGGTGGAACTATTAACCCAAATGACAAGTTGAAGAATGATTCTGAAGGTTAGTTGTATATTGATTATCTCAATAGTGTCCATAAAATGCAAAGTTTAGTTGTTTTCTTCTGCAATGTGGATAGATAAATGTTTTCTTCTTCTTTACATGGACACATTAATAAAAATATGGGCCTTTTCTATCATTTGCGGATGGCAGGTGGAAAGTCCAAAGATGAGGGTTCTGGTTTAAAGAAAGGGAGTAGGTAAACGATGCTTATGATCAGCTATCGTAATGCTCTTATAGTTAGGAATTTGAGCACAACAACTACTTGGTGACTAGCAGACAATGATATTTTGGGTTTTCAGTTTGTAGAAAATTGGTGCTATGTTTGTGTTCTAATGTTGATTGTGAGTCTGTGACTTTGATATATCCAACTTAACCAGATATAACTTTTCAGTCTCATGGACATATATATATTTTTTCAATAGAGAGGTTTCCCTGGTTTGCAATAGGTGGAAGTGGAAGATGGTTCTTGTGTTAAAAAAAAATTGTTGGAATTTGCCAGTTTACTGATCTATAGGGTAACAGGTAACTTTAAGTTGAAGCATTCTTTAGAATGTCCAACTGTAAGCACATTGACAAAAAATTTGAATGTGCCCTTCTGATTGAAAGATTTCTGATTGCTTGCAAAAGACCATGCATTTTGAGTCTGGCCCTTGCTGAAGTAATTAAAAATTTTACTTAGTTGCATTGGATGCCTTGAATGGTTGAGAAACGACATTTCTCATGAATCTCATCAATATATTTGATTGTGATGCACAAAATAGGAACATTATGTGTGTTACAATGTGCTTAGCTCATATGCAGCAAATCATTTCCTTAAAATTTTGACTTTCTTAGGATGGCCAATTGACACAGACCACCTTTTGGGATCCCCCAGCCTTCCTTTCGCTCACTAGCTGAATAGCTTGAACAAGTCAATAGTTCTCTGTAAATATCTGTCCTTGCCTTCATGACCACCTCTTACTTGGAGAACTAGTTATTGGACGGATCTAAATTTTGGATGATTACATGATGGCAAATGTTGCAGTTTTGGGTTTCCTTGTGATATTTCTGACGGAAAATGTAGGGTTCTAAATTGTAGAATATGTTCAGAATTTAGCATGAGGTGTATAATTGAATTATTAGATCAAAATATTATATTTCCTTTGCTTAAAGTAGGATTTGTGAATAAATAGATATTTATTGAACTCTTTGGCATTGCATTCCATTTCTGAATCAAACTAAGCTGGTGAATTTGAATTTTTAATAGCTTGAGCCCTTCAATCTGAAACTGTAATACATAGACTATGAAGGGAAATATATTGCTAAATTTGGAGAGCATAATTATTAGTTAATGAATATAATTTAACGAGTTTATTTTACATTTTAAATGTAAATGTGATGTTGTTGCCAACCCCACTCTATCTGTAATTTCACATGATTTGTAGTGCCTCTTTCTGTTTCTTGGTTTGGCTTGGATGACATGTTATCTGTTTTGATGTCTGAATAAACAAAAAGAACCATATGCTGTTACTTGGTTCTTGTCTCAGTCAACTTCGGTTGAAATCTATGCTGCTATAGGGCCTGACTTTTGTGAAACTCTTGGGGCTAACATCTCTTCTTTTTCAACAAAAATGGTAGGGAGTTGTTCTTGATTCTTTTTTCTCTCCCTAGGGTTGCATGCTTTATTCTATCTTTACATAGGTTTTTTTGTGCCTTGAAGTTGTTTGGGAATATCTTATCATTGGATAGCTACTAGATTATTGTTAAACTTTGTGCAGGTATATTCCATCTTTCATCCCACCAGCAATGGCAACAAAGGGAAAAGAATATGAGAAGAAAGTAAGCATCATGTTTTTTTTTTCCTTAATAAATGCTGTTTCTGAACCATTTTTCACTTTCCTCCTTTGTGAGCTCCAGAAAGAGGAAAAGCCAAAGGAGAGAGAGAAAGGGAAGCCTAGGAATATTGACCACTTAATGGAGGAATTGAAGCATGAACAAGAAATGAGGGAGAGGAGGAATCAAGATCGTGAAAGTTGGAATGGTGATTCACGTCATGGGGACAACTCTGTGGTTAGTGCTTTCTGGACTTACAAATACATTGCCGAATGTTATGCTAGTCTCTACTCTCTTGCAAGTTTGCAACACATTATTATGGTTGCTTTCTTGAAATTGTTTATCTCTTACTTACAGAATGTAATTATATTACCTTGTAAATCTTTTTTTTTTTTTTTTTGAATAAGTGTACATTAATCTTAAACTCACACACCCAGATGTCCCCCTGGGAGCTCGAACCTGTGACTTCTCGGTCACAGGCAAAGTGCTTTAACCACTACACCCCGAGCGATAGGACACCTTGTAAATCTTTATTAACCATACTGCCACAGTGCAGTTTTCCAAGTTCAGTACCTCTTGGCTCTTTTTATTGGAATAGAAATATTTTTTACTTATTAATTCATGTTTTGGAACTATTTAGCCAATTTATTTGATTATTATATTCTTCGTCTAGTCCAGTTTAGACTGCTTCTAAGTTATCATGATTTCTTTGTGCCAGCCATCTAGCCGGTTCGATGAGCTGCCAGATGAATTTGATCCAATGGGAAAGCCTGGTTCATTTGATGATGGAGATCCACAGACGACAAATCTTTACGTGGGCAATTTGTCACCGCAGGTCGATTCTTTTCCTTCCCCACCTCTTTTTTGAATGTTTCACTTGCGTGTTTTCTTTGCACTTCTGTAGCCTCCTTCCCAAATAATCAGGAAACATGCTATCTATATTTTAGTGTTCATGTTCTTCCTTACTTATAGGTTGATGAGAATTTCCTTTTACGGACCTTTGGAAGATTTGGACCTATTGCCAGTGTAAAAATTATGTGGCCGAGGACAGAAGAGGAACGCAGACGACAAAGGAACTGTGGGTTTGTGGCTTTCATGAATAGAGCAGAGGCTCAAGCTGCAAAGGATGAAATGCAAGGTTTGATTGAGATTCTCCAGTCCAATTGCAGTTTAATTTTCAACGGGTTTTTTTTGGTGGTTATTATTTTTATTATTTTAATTCTTTTTTGTTGTACTTTTTTCTCCTTAACTTATTTTACTACTCTTTTTCTTCTCTGCTTCCTTATTAAATTTTGTCAGATAATAAAACTCTGATTGATTAATTCTGATTTTAATTTCCTTTTGTTCTTTCATTCTGATTATCTGCCACTTTATCGTAGCGGATATGGGGCCTGCCACCCTGTAGATATTAATCCATTTTGTTACTCAGTATATTGTATTTAGAGGGCAACACCAACGAATATTGCCATAAAGTTGCAGATCCTAAAAATCTTCGTGAGGGGGGCTGACATTTTTTTTGGCCTCCACTGGACTTCAACCCTTCGTATCAGATATTTTTCTTATTTTCATCCATTTTTTCTTCTTCATGGGAGGGGCTAATCCAGGAAATTCCAGATCACGATACTATAAAAAAAAAAAAAAATCCGGCTAGGGGATCCGCCTCTGTTGCCATACACTCAGCATTTATAGGCGTTTTATGTTTCTTTAGTTCTTACATCTTTATCATGCTCAGAGTTTTGGGTCTCCTAGTTTTCTGTGGCATAAAAGGACATTTAATACAAGCAATCCTCACGAGCAAAATGGTAGTGCTCATGCCCCGGACAATTTCCTACAAATCATACACACTAGCTTGTGAGGGGTGTCTGGCACTTACAATCTTGGCTATACTAGAATTAGATGTCAGCCACCGATTGACCTTCTGCACTGGATTAGAGTGCTTCAAAGAACTTCTGTTTGTGTACCTTAAATAGCATTTGGGCTGAGTATATAAGGTTAGGAACACTGATTGACTCCCTCTTATAATCCAGGGGTTGTGATCTATGAATATGAAGTGAAACTTGGGTGGGGTAAATCTGTCTCTCTTCCATCACAGGCGCTTCCTGCTCCACCTCCTGGGCAAATGGCCATCAGGAGCAAGGAGGTGAGTTGGTTTTTTTCTTCTGTAATTGTAATCTGATTAGTATTTTTGAATGATTGTTGTAGAGGCTCTTCTTATCGAATTTGATTTTTTCTTGCTTCAAATAGTATGATAATCCATTTTTGTCTTGTTGCCAGGGTGCAACTGTCATTTTGTCCGGCCCTTCTGGCCCCCCAATTACCGCTATTCCAAGTCAGAATTCAGAATTGGTAAGAAATCTCATGCTTAGCGTTTGGGTTTGATTTATTGCTAAATTCACATTATTTGAACTTGATGGGAGGAATTATTTGGCAGTTCTTAGAATCTGTTTTTCTTATTGTAAATAGATACCTGTTTACTTATTAATTTATCCTTCTTTGAAATAAGGTATCAACTGTTGATGGTAGAAAGGAGCTTTTATGTTTGAATGATTCAGTGCATAATTCCTTATGGAGATCTATATGTGCTCTGTCCTAGATTATAAAATCAAGGCTATCCACCTTGATTAATGGGAGTTCTTGTTTATTCTATTCACTGTAGATGATATTGACTAATACCTGAATAACAATTGTTTGCATGGATGTGTAGGTACTTACACCAAATGTACCTGATATACATGTTCTGCCTCCTGATGACAGTCATCTCCAGCATGTTATTGATACAATGGCTCTCTATGTTCTCGATGGTGGCTGTGATTTTGAACAAGCAATAATGGAGCGTGGCCGTGGAAATCCTCTATTCAGTTTTTTGTTTGAGCTTTGTTCAAAGGAACATACTTACTATGTATGGAGGCTCTATTCATTTGCTCAGGTGAGCTTTGTCTGTTGTAATCAAATTGCCTAGTGGTGCCTTCATGATCCATATTTATATCGTTTTTGACCCCCTAGAACCTTTAAGTTGCAAAATTTTTTATTTGGTGGTTATCTCAACAGTTCATTAACAGTGTTTTAACATTATAGCTTGCTCGTATAATTGCTGTTCTGGGGGTGTGTTTATGGACTTGGGGGGATATATAGCTATATTCACTTTGCTTCAGATTGAATCTAAGCATGAATTAAAGTTTTCATATGATTGGAATATTACCAAAGAATTGTTTTCTACCCTTCACATAACCTTCTTTACTGACAATTGAATGGCCTCAGTAGAACTAGAACCTTCTTTACTGGCTTGGTGGAACTACATGATCTAATTCACCGGGATTCCCTGATACTAGATGTTATTTGTGGAATGTACAATATGCTGACAGTTAGCATGTGTGTGATTCAAATTGAAGTTATTTGCACTACTAGGTAACTGGTTCTCATAAATTCAAAGTATGATTGGATTGTTTTTAGAATGAAGGGATCAGAGTTATGGTGTATTGTTTCTTTTTCTTTGCTGCAATGTGAAATGTGTAGAAAGAAACTTATCCCGTGATCCTTCAAAACCAGGAAAAGCCGGCCTCATAAATTTCAAATTAAATCTGTTTTAAGTGCAGGGTGATACACTTCAGAGATGGCGGACAGAGCCATTCATCATGATCTCTGGAAGTGGAAGGTAATTTGAAATTGGAATTCACTCTGTATCCATCTGAAGCTTGGACATTCTAATTTAAGAATTTTCAACTTATTTTATTTTTATACGTGAAAGGATATTTTTTGGTTTACAGTCTTTAAATGCTTTCATGGGTGAAAAATGGTTAGTAACTAAATGTATGAGTTTTTACCCCTGGCATAGCGCCTTATTATCCCAAAAGGGCATGATATATTTTCATGACAGAGTGGCATCTAATTTGGAGATAATGCTTACTCTTACTTGAACTTTTGAGTCTTGACAGTATATATTTTTATTAACTTCTTCTACTTGTATCTAAAGATGGATACCACCTCCTTTACAAACATCAAAAAGCTTGGAGCATGAAAATGAAGCTGGGAGCACTTATGCCGCTGGGAAAAGCAAAGTACTTTCTACTCCAGTCTTTATACTGTTTGCTGGTGATCATATTTTATTTAAACTCTAATTTTTTGTCAGTCATAATGCAAGTATGTTTCTTGCTCCATCTATGATTTTTTGCAGCGTGTGGAGGTGGAACGGATGCTGACAGATGCCCAAAGAGATGAATTCGAGGATATGCTGCGTGCATTAACATTGGAGAGATGCCAAATAAAAGAAGCCATGGGGTTTTCTCTAGACAATGCTGATGCTGCTGGAGAGGTAATTGTTAAAGCTTATTACATTGACTGACCAAGTTTGCTTGACTTGCAAAATTGTTGCACCAGGAAAATGCAACCTATTCAAGTAATGACCACGAGAAGGTTTGAGTTAACAACACAATACGTAACCAATTTTTATCGGAAGAAGGGGACTAAACTAATGGGCTTAAAACAGTTGGTCGTACAAATTAAATAGTTTCTGCTTTAGTTGACTGTCCAGTTATTACCCTCGTTGTAGTTTAGCTCTATTATATTTGAGAAAGCAAACTATATTGACAACCTTTTTCTGTCGTCATGATCCATTGGAACAACAAACTTGATTTGCAGCTGAATAATTTGAACTTTCAGTTGTAAGACTCGAACATCAGCTGTGGGTGGTGGTGGTTATTGTCTGCCGACTTGACTGCTCTGTTCTGATGTCTCTATATAAATTTTTTGCATTATTTCATTTCAGGTTGTTGAAGTATTAACCGAGTCTTTGACTCTTAAGGAAACTCCAATTCCCACAAAAGTTGCTAGACTCATGCTTGTCTCAGACATCCTACACAACAGCAGTGCTCCAGTGAAAAATTCTTCTGCTTATCGTACCAAATTTGAAGCAACTTTGCCAGACATTATGGAAAGCTTTAATGACTTGTATCGTAGTGTAACTGGACGTATGACTGCTGAGGCACTGAAGGTAATGCTACCTCTTTCCATATCCTGGAAAACCTTACTTTATTTCCCTTATCAGAAATTAAGACTTTCTCTTTTGACATTTTCCAGGAACGTGTTCTGAAAGTTCTTCAAGTATGGGCTGACTGGTTTCTGTTTTCGGATGCATATGTGAATGGATTGCGAGCTACCTTTCTTCGATCTAGTAACTCCGGTGTAGTCCCTTTCCATTCTATATGTGGTGATGTTCCTGAGCTAGATAGGAAGTCTGGTTCTGCGGACACAGCAGATGGAGACAAGATAAACCAAGATGCTGCTTTATCAATTGGTAAAGGAGCTGCCATGAAGGAGCTGTTGAATTTGCCCCTTACAGAATTGGAAAGACGTTGCAGACACAATGGGTTATCTTTGGTTGGTGGAAAAGAAATGATGGTTGCTCGGCTACTTTATCTGGAAGAGGCGGAAAGGCAAAGAGGTCACGAACTAGATGACGAATTAAAGTCTTCACATAACCGGGCAACCTCTGGCAGATATCCGAGCGGACGGAAGGAAATCAGTTCTGAAATGGATCCGGGCCGAATATTGGTTAGGCATAACATGGACGACGATACACAGTTATTGGGTAGAGGACTGACGCGTATCCCCCCAAAAGATCATATCTTGCAACCCGACACTAACGTTAGTGAAGGAAAAATTGACTCTATTCTCCCATCCTCTAAGTGGGCTAGAGAGGATGATGAAAGTGACGAGGAGCGTGATAGAAGTACAAGGGACTTGGGTTTGACTTATTCATCTTCCGGTAGTGAAAATGCGCGTGATGTTCTCTACAAAACGGAGGAGCTGGAGCATACTAATGATGTCAGTAATTCAGCTCATCTCCAAGCTGGAACGAATGAAGAGCACCGGTACTTCCTGCACTTCCTTCAGTAACTCACCTTTCAAATTAATATTCGATGTGTTTTGGAGCTGAATTGGTTATGCGCTCAAATTAATTTTGAATTTTTGCTCTTTTTGAAACATCAAGATTTCTTAGTGTATGATGCTGTGTGTATTAAAAAATGATTGTCACAGGCAAAAACTGAGGCGTCTTGAGGTTGCTTTGATGGAATACCGCGAATCCCTGGAGGAGCGGGGTATGAAAGATCCCCAGGAGATCGAGAGGAAAATTGCGGCGCACCGGAGTCGGCTGCAGGCTGAATATGGTGTAGTCAATTCAAACGCAGATGCTTCTGGCACAAGTAAGTAATTGATTCCTATAATATAATATCTGCAAACGCAATCAACACTGTCTCTCCTCTCCTCAAAACTGCATTGTTGTGTTGTGCAGAGAGGAGGGAGACTCGAGATGATTCGTCGAAGAAGCGTCGCCGAGGTGAAAGCCCTCAACGGAGATCATCCTCCTCCTCCGGCCGAAGCAGAGAAAGGGAGAATGATGTAAGCAGAGACAGGAGGAGGGTGAAATGAGGTGAAGTTTGAACTCTTTCTACTATTACTAGACTTGTACGAGCAAATATGGTTACTTCAATTCAATCGCAAAAAAAAAATATTTTGTTCATTACATATCAACTGATTATTATTATGATACATCTGTTTGTTTATTTTGCACCAATTCATGTAAAAACTCTGAATGCTATTTTACTAGTTGAAGCATTAATAGGTGAAACCGACTTTTCAAAAAAATAAAATAAAATAATATATATATATATATAGTATATGCAAATTGTTTTTGGCTAAATATTGATCATTGTTTCTTTTAACAACTGAGAAAGGAAATTGAAACATTGAAATATCGTATATACGTTGGGTGGGCTATTGGATATTTTTATAAAGTACGACCATTTATTTAAATAGATATTATATAAAATAGTAATGCAGTTGGAAGATAGATAGTATTTGATAGCAAATAAATATTGTATCAGAGGTGAAAATGTTTTCCAATAATTGTGACACTGCTAGAAAAGCTAGATAAAAAATCAAATGATAAAAATTTGTGCAAGATGATGCGGTCTAATTTTATTGAGATCAATGTAATCAGTCTATTTTCATCTTTCATATTTCATAAATTGTTACACTGGAGATATGACCATAATAGTAATAAATTGATGTTTATGCTAATTGGTAGATTAAAAAAATAATAATAAATTAAATTTTATGCCAGCCAGTTACAATTAAATGATTTATAAATCATATATCATTTTACAAAGTGTTAATTGCAGGTTTTAACACAATTTTTAATTACTTTGACAATTATAACATATTTCTAAAATCATTGCAGTTAAAAGCAAAAAAAATTGAAATTCTTGTAATTGTAACACATAATTTTATCCACAAAATTATCAATTAAAAATTATTCATATAAACAAAAATGAGATAACCTAAACGGTACGAAGGAAATATATTATTTTTAAAAATATCACAATAAATACTAAATGATTATAAATACGAAGACTAATTAAAAAAAAATCATAATGGAAAATTTGGGATTTAATTAAAATTCTCATAATGTATTAATGCAACAACAAGATTAGTTAAATAATAATTTTTTTATTCATAATATTAATTAATGCGAAGAAAAATTATATGATACTGCTTCATCCGCATCACCCAAATTGGAGTTGGAGAAACCTTGAAAAGAATTGGCATTACGAATGATTATTTGCAATTAGGGTTTCCAGAAGGGGAGTTCGCCTCTCTGATTTCTACCTTCTTCACTGTTTTTGATCAATTGCAGGTACACAAAGATTCTCATCACTCTTCCAACAGTTGTTGTTCTTCACCATTTTAAGTAGAAGAAATCTGAAATGCTCAACCCGTGAGTTCTGTGATCATTACCCACACCAAAATGCTCATTCTTCCATTTTTTTTTTCTTAGAGAAGGTCACACTCGACAGTTCCTATGTTCTGTAAACGATGCGTAATTTCATACCGAAATCCGGTGTTTCTGATTAAGGTGATCTGTCGTAAAACAATAGAGTGACTGAGATTATTTATGTGATTTTAACTCACCAGAAGTCCCATAGTGGAGAAATTTATCTCCACTAGATCGGGCTGTAGTGGTTTATGTGTGCCGGTTATTATATGTTTCTCAATTAATCTACAAACAATAGGCATTATGTAATGCAAAAACGAAAAAGGCTCCATAAGCTAATAAATGTCTCACATTGACCGGTTAAAGTAGCACAAACCACCTTGTAATGGTGCGGGTCACTCTCCCGATAAGCTGGTTTTGCTATATGGATTGCCGGTGGAAGGCTTTATCCTACACTCTTCAAGGGAGATAAAGGATGGGTTCTGTCAAAGGGGGTTATTTTAAGGGCAATTGAAGTTTGCTTTGCTGCAAGGGAATTTGGTCTTTAAAATATCTGTTGTTTTGTCCCCTACTTGTCTTTGATCTATTTCTTCTACTGTGCCTACACCTGAAACTAGTTTCCTCTATTGCTCTACTTCAGTTTGATAATATTTAGTCAATAAAAAAGACATGTAAGCATAATCTTTACATCAGAATTTGTTCCAATTTCGTTGTAGTTATATATATACACGTAAGCATACACTATTATGAAATGTTGGTGCCTTTAGCTGAAATACTTATGTTCTCTCTTTTTCTTATCATAGAGCAATTCTATTGGAGTAGGAAATCTTGACTGAGAACTATTTTCAGAAAAAGGGTTCATGGGGGAAGAAGATGATGTGAGAAAGGAGCGACTGGTGGAAGCACGAGCCAAAAATATAAGCCACAATGTACGGTGCACTGAATGTGGTAGTCAATCCATTGAAGATTCACAAGCTGACATTGCGATTCTCCTCCGCAAGGTGCGTGTTCTTTGCGTGTCTGCATGCCTTTTCTTATTTCCTCAAATATTCTTTTGAGATTAGCAAGTGGCTACAGAACTTTATCTCTTCTTAATTAAGCTTATAGGCAAATATGACATGAATTTGGCGGGACTAGTAGTGGTAAATTTAGGAACTCAATTTATTTGCCAATGTTAAGTTTCTGGTACTATTCTTCTTCTGGGAACAGGAAATTTCTGTTAGTTCACTCATTGCTTAATGCTTTTGTTATTAATCTAATTGTAGGTTGATGCTTTAGGCAATGCAAAAAGTTAAGCCTGTGTATTCTTTTGTTTTCTCACTGAGATATTTCTAGTGCTTTCTTGATGATTAAATATTATTCTTTATGTTCACCAGTTGTGCAGGAGTTCTATTTTTTATTTGGTGGATTTCCTCATTCACTTTCATTGCCAGTGTTAAATGTTGATAATATAGTCTCACTTTGATAATTAGCTGACAAATCTAAAATGTTTGTTCTTATATCAATCATGGAATAATTATTCAATATAATTTTTAATCTTTTCTCCTTGTACTGAGAATAGCTTTTGAATTTCTAAGTATTTTCTAGGCTTCACTCTGATTCTCTGGCATCTCCATGGCAGTTAATACGAGATGAGATTCGATCTGGTAAAAATGACAAAGAGATCTACAAAAAACTGGAGGAGGATTTTGGTGAGACAGTGCTTTATACTCCAAAGTTTGATATACAAACTGCAGCTATATGGTTAGCACCGGTGAGTTAAATGTTGCATATAACACTATAGTATGTTCATCTCCAAGTTTCCATCACTAATGTAGATGATGGAAAATCTGATAACAGCTGACACTTACTGGGGGCGCTGCAGCAATATGGGCATTCAAGAGATACAGGAGAAAGAATAACGTGCACATTATGGCCTTAGACCTTGTCAGAGGAGTTCCTCTGACGCCAAAAGAGAAGGAGACCATGCTTGAACTTCTGACCCCACCTTCTACCCATTGGTGGAGAAGATGGCTTCCTCGTTAGTTGAGTCTCTCAGGTTTCTTTGCTTGAAAAACTATGATCATCGTATTTACCCCTCTCTGTGTGCCCAGAAACTAGAATAGCAGATCTATCATGGTAGAATAGAACCAGGAAATCAAACTGATATTTATATACTTGATGCGTTTCCAAGAAATGCTCCTTTTGGATATGGAAGTGTCTTGGAAGATAGTCTTTCAAATTTTGGTGTAATATTAATGATCGGTCTTTGATTATTGTAACCATCCATCGTTTGTCTCTCTTTCTTGAGGTTCCTCTTTCTTTGTTATTGTTGCATAAACTTTCATTATATCTATTGGGGTTAGACTGCTATAAGAGGGCACTTATTTAAGAGGCAAAACAAATATTCCCTCCGTTCCAATTTATTAGGCTCTTTTCTTTTCGGCACGGAAATTAAGAGTTGTGAGTGAATGAATATTTTATTGTTGAGTGTGAAAATATTACCATTTTTGGAAAGAGGCTAATTTGCCTATTCTGCTGGGACGGAGGGAGTAGTACTTAAAAGCACAAGGGTTCGAATATACTTAAAAGCACATGGGTTCATAACTAAAGAGAAACATTATTTGCAGTAAATGGATCAAACGAATTTGAAAATACAGAATGGAAAAACCCAACTCCATTTTTACAAATTCAAACATGGTTTTTAACAATAAAAAGAAAAAGCATTTTGCACATTGACATTCAAGTTGTGTAAAATGAAAATAAAGAGTAGACATCACATGATGGTGATTCACGCTCATTAAATCGCTGATTTTTACAGTTGGAAACATGACTTTGTACAAGTCGTTGGCTTCATAAATTTTGTTTTATTTTTCCAACCAACATGGTAGTTAGGTCGCGTGGTTGTGTACCACATTGAAATTCAAAAGTTAAAATATTATCAATGATGAAGTTTCTTATATGATAATTAGACAATTACTAGTATAATCTCAATTCTTCAATTTCACATGTATTATTAACCTTTCAAAAAAAAACTTTTCCAAGATTCGATTCCGTCCCAAAATCAACTCTAAACCATTTTTATCCAATTTGTCCACCTGTTTTGGACGCAAACCCTGTAAAAATCGTTGCTTTTCGACCCTAAATACAGAAATGCCGCTCTTAAACTGGAACCCCATTTCGGAAACACCCACTTCGTGAATTCATCAAGATTCATGAAAGCGCACAAAGCTTCCAAAAATGGAGTGGGACGCCATTTTCTATTAAAATCCGTAAATAAGCAGTAGTATTTCTTAAATTCATGCCACATTGCCACCCACTTAGATGGGTGTATTTAAGACCATCAACCATATGGTCCGACTGGGAGTCTTGGCTCACAGCACCTCTTGTCCTTACTCTTCCTGTTTAGCTCTCGGACTCGTGCATTCTTTAACTTCGTTGTCTATAAAAAATCCCAACGTTTCCTCCTCTAACCCTCGCTTGTTTTCTTCTGGTAAATCAACTTTCTTTCCTGCTATGTTCTCTTTTCTTGATAGTTTGTTAAAAGCAAAATCTTGAATTGAGTGGTTCTTGATCGTTTCAGCCCTTTTTTTTGTTTAGTGGGGTGTTGCTTTTGGCTGATGCATTGAACAATTTGCATGTTGGGTTGACAAATGAGTTTGTTGCGTTTGATCCCGTGCTTTTGGATTGATATATTTGCCATGTCTTGTGTTAGCGGCTTTGTTATCCTTGCTTTACTGCTTCTTGGTTGTTCACGATGTGTAGTTGCTAGAAATACTACTCCAAGGAAAGCGCTGTAGAATAGTCTAAAATCGTGTACGTTTACTGAGCAGATGGAGCTTGGAGCAATCAAAGTCCAACCGACTCGTGTAGGGGCTAGTTTGAGCTGAATTTGATTTGGACTATTGACTGACAAAGTTCTTGTTTTTAATTCTGGTCAGCTAACCTTTAATGACTCTTATCCTGCACAACAATGCAATCAATCTATGGAAGAGAACAACGTAATCCTTGCCGGATACTCAGAGTTTTGTTTGTCTAACTTGTTTATTGAGCATGGTCATGCTTATCTGAAACTGAGAAAAATCTGTCACAATCTCATGGTTCTAGTCAAAGTCAACATGGCTCTGAACAAAAATAAGTCACCTATGATGCTTGTGCATGCTTCTACATTCTTGACGAATTGCGATTCTTATCTTAAATATGGTATTTGTGATAACAATCCTTGATAAGTTTCATGAATTTGCTTGGTAAAGTAGCTTAAGAGTTTAAATTCAAGATTTTTGACTTCATTTATCTGCTCTCAATTTGCAGATACACATAATAGTATACTCATGGAATTGGTCAAGAAAGTTGCCAATAGAGGATCTGCAGCTCCTGAGAGTATTGCTATAAGATATGATAAAAAACATCATACTTATCATCAGCTGATCGTATCTGCTAAGAACATATCTAACTTGTTATCCGATGCTGATTCGAAAACTGTAAGTTTGAATAATTTGTCTGCACTAAATATTCAATCCTGTAAGCCTTGGTATATGCTGAAGTGTTTAAGAATTTTAGAAGAGGAAATCATTCAATACTATGTATGTGTTTTATGTTGTGTCTGTCAAAACTTCCACTTTGTTGGTTTTTGATGAAGAAGTGAAATCTCTACTCATAATGGTAGTGCACATTCTGGATACAATCTTTCAAATGTGTTTGGGAAAATTATTATCAGCATAGTGATTTCTGTTCTTTACCACTTTCCTCTGGAGAGTTCGTCAAATGAAAATGAGTTCATGAATATGAATTAAATGCTTATTTCATAGGTCAATGGCAGTGAGAGAAACAACCACCTTGGTGGAGCTAGGGTTGGGATTGTTGCTAAACCTTCTCCCGAGTTTGTTGCTGGAATGCTAGGAACATGGTTCAGTGGAGGTGTTGCAGTTCCCCTTGCACTTAGCTACCCAGAAGCAGAACTACTGCATGTGATGAATGATGCGGTTCGTATAATGTATTTTTATCAGTTAGTTCAGCCTTGGTAGGCTCCTTTGTTTTCAAGTGTATCGGTTGCTGGAGCTACCAAGTCATCTAGAAGTTCTCTTTAGTTGCAGAGATTATCATGAGGCATATAAATCTCGATTTCATGCACTTTTATGTAGTTTTAACATAGCACTACATTTACTAAAGAGCTGTAATAAACTTGCCGGTCGTTGTTCATAATCATATACTTGTCAAACATTAAACAAATCTCATGTTGATATAGGATATCACTATGATTCTGAGTACTGAAGATCACCAAGAAATAATGAAAGCTGTTGCAGCCAAGACTTCTGCTCGATTATCTCTTCTTCCTGCTGTTTCTTCAACCGGAGCTGATCACACCAATTTACAGGAAACTGATGTTTCTGATATGATCAGTGGTGTGTTAGCCTTCATTATCATATGAATTTGTGCTGCACCTGCTATTCATTGTGCTCAGCAATTCATGCTTGATGCTTTACCGTAGGAGATGATCCTGCATTGATCATATATACGAGTGGCACTACAGGAAAGCCTAAAGGAGTTGTGCACACACATGATGGTATATTAGCACAGGTACAGCTTGTACCTATTTAAAAATCAAATTGGGTATGCTATATTCGATCCATGAACATGTTGTTTTGTAGTTTGCTCTCGTCTGTCCAGTAACATCTTGCTATCTAGACTGCCATTTTTGCAACTCAAATAGCAAGTGTATGTTATTTCGTGATGCACCATGATAATCATATCATGATTTTACTGTCATGCACTTCTGTTTTCCTTTTCAGAATCTCCAACCTTTCCAGTCTAATAAGTTAGCACAAATACTTGAATCATCTTATTATTGCAATACATGAAACTATAATTAGCAATTACTGGTGCTTCTATTTGCCATGATTTCAGGTGCAAATGTTGACAGATGCTTGGGGATACTCATCGGAAGATCAATTCTTGCACTCCCTGCCTCTACATCATATCCATATATTGTGTTTTTTCTCTACTAAGTTTGATAACTGTATTGCTATCCTGTTTTTCCATCTTCTATTTAGAAATAAATTAACCTTTTGTTTTTGGTTGAGGTTCCATTTATCAGCTAGTTCTTGTTCCAAATGTTCCCTGTTGGTCTTAACTTCTTTTATACACGTGCACGGACTTTTTAATGCGCTTCTTGCTCCTCTATATGCTGGTTCAACGGTAAACCATTCTAAATTATGAAGTTATGTTTTTGTAGATTTCATCATAGAATTCAATATCTGTTGGTTATCTCAGCCTGATGTATTTTATAATTTTTTTCCGGAAAAGGTTGAATTCATGCCAAAATTCAGTGTAAGGGGGATCTGGCAGAGATGGCGAGAATCTTATCCGAAGGACCAAACTAAAACCGAAGATGCTATTACGGTTTTCACAGGAGTAAGTTAATATTTTTGCAACATGAAGTAGAAAATTTTCATTCTGATAATTTAGCAATCTTCTTGATTTTACCACTGTCACTTGCACTTGAATAGATGATAAACTTCAACCACCTCAGAACTTTTGAAAGAAATTTCCTGGCCTCCACGTGTGTTGGAATACGATGAAGTAGATGCACATTTGTTATTCTTGAAATACCGCGATCTTTCCTTCTCCTATGATGGTTGCTTCCATTGCCTATGATGCAGCTTTCTTCATTTGCCAGTTAATAGATTTCAAGAGTCCGTGGAAGCTCTTTAATCTGTTTCTCAGCAAGATATCTTCGTACTTTGATTTAAAAAGGCGAAAAAGCATTAGTTGGGGACTATCGAAAGTCAGTTTTATCATGTCTCATTGTTTTCACTCTGTAGGTTCCAACCATGTACACGCGTTTAATACAAGGTTACGAGTTAATGGATGCCGAATTACAGACTGCTTGTGCTACAGCTGCAAGACAGTTGCGTCTTATGGTAGGCCAATCAACGCTTTTCAAGTAAAACCACCTTCTGTTCTTATTTTGGCTGCTTGATGTTGTCTCTACACCTGCATTCGATTTTGATGAAAAGAAGTTTCTTCATTCAGATGTGTGGCTCTTCTGCCCTCCCTCTTCCAGTTATGCAACAGTGGGAATCAATCACTGGACATATCCTTCTGGAACGATACGGCATGACTGAGGTCAGTGTTTAACTACACAAACAATTCTTGATGTCTACTTTATTCGATGATCCTTGATGAACAACTCCTAGTTTATGTCGATGTCTGTGTTTCTAGTTTGTCATGGCACTCTCTAACCCTCTCCATGGCAAGCGAAAGGGCGGTACAGTCGGCCATCCACTTCCCGGTGTGCAGGTCAGTAATCTGAGAGCTGTGGCATTCTGAAAACTACACCCTCACATGAACAAGTTTTCATGTATCCAAATCTGCTGCTTCAATATATTGTTGAATGTTTGCTTTGATTTTAAACATTTGTTCGAAAGCATGAAAATTTTTTTCTTTCATTCAAGCTTCGCCTATTTTCTAGAAATAAAAAGCTTGATTGTGACACACAGGCGAAGATCCTTGCAGAAGATGGTAGTACGGATGCTGAGGTTGGTGAGCTTTACATTAAAAGTCCTTCATTGTTCAAGGAGTATTGGAAGCTGCCCGAGGTATTATGGACCACTCTGATCGTTAAATATATGCAACCAAAAAAACGAGGGCCCGGCTGCTCATTCGACTGTTGATGAAATGTTTCAGGTGACTAAAGAGTCGTTTATTGATGGTGGTTTCTTCAAGACTGGAGATGCTGCTAGAGTGGATGAAGACGGATACTATGTCATCTTGGGACGTAAGCTTTTTTAACTTCTCGAAATATCGGACACTCTGATAATGAAATTTCATCTTGCAATGGATAAAGGTTCAAATATATTACAAACGCTTGTGATTTTCTCAAGTACTATATTACAAAACTATGCTTATTACTAGAATATATGCTAAATTATTAGTTTTGTTTCAAATTTACAAAGGGGACAAAAATTCGACGTTGGAAAGTTGATGTAGGCTCAGCATGCAAATATGTTTCAAACTATTATAGTTTTCTTGAATATACGCTCTCGTTATAAACTTGAAACAAAACTGATAGTTTGACATATATTTTAGTAATATACATAATTTGTAGTAATATATTTGCAGACTTTACCCTTAGCATAGAAATAATTTCCCCTACATTGACTGTCGAAATTTTATTTTTCTCTTAATTCAGGTACTAATGCTGATATCATGAAGGTTGGTGGGTACAAATTATCTGCTCTAGAAATCGAGGCAGTTCTTCTAGAGGTTGGTTTTCATCGTCTCTCTTCGTGTCGATAAAATGAATGGATATGAGATGTGATTTAGACTGACTTTGTTGCTGCAGCATCCAAGTATTTCAGAGTGTTGTGTGTTGGGATTGGCAGACAAAGACTATGGGGAAGCTATATGTGCTATAGTTATACCTGATTCTGAGATCAAAAGAAAACGAGACGAGGAGTTGAAGCCTGCTCTCACTCTCCAGGAACTATCCGCATGGGCTAAGGAGAAACTTGCACCCTACAAGGTAACCACATTTGTTTATATTATATAGAGGAAGTTGAGAAACCAACTCCATTGCCACTAAAAGGGCAGTTTTCGGTTTTGCTCACCCCTACTCGAAGAATAAGCATTTTGTTACTCAGATACCGACTCGTTTACTGCTATGGGAATCACTGCCTCGCAATGCAATGGGAAAGGTGAAGTACTAGTACCTCAATGCTTTCATCTTCTCTTGGTTTTTCTGCTATTTTTTCGCCCGAAAATGATCGCGATCTCCATTGCTAAACATCAGGTGAACAAGAAGGATCTGAAGAAAAAATTAGCCGAATGAAGCTTCGATTCATTTCATGATTTAAGATGCAGAAACAAATACTCCATTTCTGAGATGAAAGCTATTTAGGGAGGGGAGGCTTCCTACTTTCTTTAAATTTATCTTTCTTTTGTTTTTTGTATTCTGGAATGATTTTGCACTACATAGCCCCATAATTTAATTTCTTATATTTCTCCAAAGATATAGTATCATTTTTTGATTTTGCCTTCTCAACTAAAGCAGAAGCTGATTATTGAAACTGAATAACTAACTCCCTTTGGTATTTTAATTAATTCTTGCTGAATTTTTTTTATCCGAACCCTAATTTGGTTAGTTCGTTGTGCGGACAAATTTATGAATTGTTTTTTGTTTTTATTATTTTAAAAGATTTTTTTATGTTATTAAACATTTTTCTCTCTTTTAATTTTCTAAGTACTAAAAATATACAAAATATTTATTCTGTCATATAAAAACTGAATAAACATCACAATCTTTATATATTCATCAATATATATATTTTTTTTTAGTTTTATCAATATTTGAATGTGTTCAACTTCCTAATAAAAAACATTTAAGAATTTAGATTCAAAAATATTTGTATACAATTTTAAAACTTAAAAATATCTTAAACCTTAGAAATAAACTCTAGTAATTTAATTATAGGAAAAAAATAAACGAAAAAGTTAATCGGATTAATTTGGTTAATTTATCAAAATTTTCACCTCAGAGGCCAGACATTTTAGCTCAACCTTTCTGAGCCTCGAGCTATTTGTGCTAGTACTTCCGGTTCAAAATATTTTAATCATAATCCGCATTCTTGAGTTGGTTTAATAGGATAGACTTACGAGTTTCGTTGTTTTGAGCTAAATTAACATTTCTGTGCATGGTTGGAAATTCGGGGTTAATTAAATAAATTTTCCGTGATAAATATTTAATTTTATCATAATTAAATATTTTTGTAGTGTATATATATATATTCTCAAATCTGAATTTCGGTGAATGAGAAATTGAACCACAAATTAACATATTATGGTGTATGAGATAATTAAACATGTGTTTAATGTTCCAAATTGATGTTTAATACAAGTTGAGACTTGTATGTGTATAATAATAAGTGTGCATTGGTGGTACATATTAGTGTTAACATGGACGAGTTGTTGAATATGTCGGGTGTTAAACAAACATCAAGATTAACATTTGTTTTGTGCATGCACACGTGGTTGACTCAGTCAACGCGGTAGTTACAACACACGGGAACAACAATATTATGTGCTCGATAATTTGCGACATAAATCGTAATAATGATATCGGTTTAAAAATTGATGTGATAATGATGTCGGTTTGTAACCGACAAGTCAATGATAATGTTTGTAACGTCTCGATATTAAGTGACAAAGCGTAACCGTCACGGGCACATAAATTCTCGGTTTGTAACGGCACGGCATTAGTACAAGAGACTAACCATCGACACCATAATATTTGATTTATAACTGTCGATTGTATTCATCTCACGATCGTAACTCCCGGGTGGACTTGTCTATTTATAAGCATGCGTAGGTGCATTATCGAGTTGATCGATCATAATCGAGAATAGCCACTCTACAGCAACTTTTTCATAAAACTTGCATTATTACTTTCATAAGCTTTTTAGCTTGCTCAGTTCTAACTCCATTTAGTTCACCAGAGCTTCTACGATCACAGTGTTGCCTCATAAAAGACGAAGTCGACGATCGCTGTCAAAACGAGCACTTCGTTGGCGTTTTCGTCTTGCGGGAAGAGGATTCCTCGACTCGGCTTAGTTTACTTAATTTATTTTATTTTCGCACATTTCTGTTCTGCCCAATTTTGTTGCATTATTCCGTGTAAAAAGTTGCATTAAACAAATGTAAATTATTGCAGTCTCTATGTTCTCAGACTGCCAAAATTTCAAACAACACAAGACGAAAAATTGTTTGTGCAATCTGAGGCATGACTAAGTACACCACCAACACGAATATCCCTAGTGAAAATAACAATAATGCAATTATTGTTGGTGGATTGGTGATTGGCTATCATCCAAATGCAACATTGATGAATGAGTCTCTTCCCTCAAGTGCAAGTTGAAAAACTCTTCAAATTTGTTTGAGTGAACTTCTGGGTATAGTGGTTAAAGCATCTTACCTGTGATTGAGAGGTCACAGGTTCGAGCTACCAGAGGGACATCTGGTTGTGTGAGTTTAAGATTAATGTACACTTATTCAAAAAAAAAAGAAAGAGGTTTACTATCTCGGACTATTAAAATTCTAAAATTCCAACATGCATAACATTTGTCCTTTGCCCTGATATATCATCTCAAGTCAGGACTCAGGCTATTCGTGCTAAAATTTCTCATATCAAAATATTATTTTTTGGCATAATTTAATAAGGATCAACCCGTGAATAATCTGGTTTGAATTGGCTTTCTTACGTACAGCTTTTGCCCTATTATATCATATATTGTTGGATCTTTGGGCTATTCGTACAAATTTTATCATATCAAAACATTTTAATAGGATCAACCCATTATTTCGGTTGAATTAACATCAACTTTGGCCCTATTATATATATCACCTCATACATCGTGCACATGAAAGTAGAACTAGTAGTATATTTAAAAACAAAAAGTCTGCAAGAATCACAATATTGTAACTTTCCATCTCAAAAATCACATCAATATTAATCTATTTGTTTTTATTTATAACAAGGATTCTTATTTCATTCTTATGAATTTATTCTTATTTGAATAAGATTCTATACACATATCTAATTAATTTCAAGAAAATCAGTGTTACTTTTTTTTCTTAAAAATCATTCATATCTTCATCAATATCACATTTTTCTAACATCTATTTTACTTATTTATTTCTTTTTAATTTCTTCGAATTAATATAGAATGCATAACAATAAATGTTAGTCCCAAAAACAGAGTATTGAATGCACAATAGATATATTAATAATGTTGCACTCATCCAAACTTATCATTATGCACCAGTTTGATTTGTCAAACTTAGGTATTAAGGTCAATGTAGTCGTTAATCAGTTTCAAATTATAATTCAATACTTGAGTGTTGAGTTTTAAAGAAGATACGAAAATTGATATGAAAGCAATAAACGACACAAAGTTTATAGCGGTTCGGACACAAAAGTCCTACGTCTACTCTTTAGACAAAGTTTGGAAATCCACTAAATATTGGATTACAGGGTGCTCCCACGATCTATCACTAGTTGGGGATGTCTAGTCCACCAGTCCACTAGTTCACTGGCCCGATCCTCTGTTCGTCCATCACTTCTCAACTTCTTGGAGTGTAGGCACATGACCACGCAACCTCTTAGCCGGAATTGAGATTTTTATAATTCTTCCCTAAGCTGACTGTCTCGCGGCTAGACGCCCGTAAGAGTCAAGAGTACGAAACTTGAGATTTCATGCTAATGTCATCAGTCTGGCAGGTCCATTCCGACTGACGTCATGAGTCTGAACGTTGATCCCAGACTAATAAGTTTGATATTTAAGACTGGTGAGTTCTAAACTAGTCAATCCAGATTGATCAGTTCCATACTAATGAATTTTCCAAGTTTATCTTCGATTGATAAGATCCAAACTAATTAGTTCCATACTATAATTAAGAATTAATAAATAAAATTTCTAACAATCAAATTTCCTAACAATAACTTACTATTGAGAGGAAAAAATTCAAATTATGTTTTTGTACCACCATTAAAAATATATACAATTTTATTAATTTAATAATTGCAATTCTACACATACATTCAAATAATATCAAAATATATTATATAATATATTAGTCTATTTAAATAATAATATATTATATAATAAATATATTTTTTTATTTGAGACTAAAAAATTATTTATAATTTAAAAATATGAAATATATTGAATAAGTTATTTTTTATCAAATAATAAATTTATATAAACGACTATATTTGCTACTGAAATTATATATTATAATATATTGAAAAAATAAAATATATATTATAGATATAAAGTAATTTGAAATAGACCTTAAATAGGTTAAGGATAAAAGTCAACTTAATTAAAAAGATCGAATTTATGCTTAAAGAAACTCTATTATAGATAATAGGTTAGATTTAGATTCGATCTATTCTCAAGGGTTATTTGTAAATTTTAACAAAACTTTTCATTACTTTGGCAATTATAACATACTTTTGAAATCTTTGCAATTATAACATAAAATTTTCAATTTTTGCAATTATAACATAAAATTTAAAGTCATTGCAATTATAACAATAATATATTGTACACTAATTTTATGTAACGCCCCCATCTGACCTTCCCAATATGGGGCCACGTTACATTGATGTTTCAGGTTTTTATGAGCATTTCCAAAATATTTAAATAAGAAGAAGACTTAATTTCAAATAAAAGCAGTTTATCAGAAGTACAAATCCTTCGAGTCTAGAAAATTAAACATAACTTCAGTCTTTAAAACATTCAAAAGGGAAGGGTTTTCAGAGAGCGGTGCAGCTGTGTGTAACGTGATGGTGACATGTATATGATGATACATGTCACAGGATCTTATTCTTTGCAAAACTCTTCACATCTCCAGCTTACACCCCGCTACCTCCATCCAAGCTGCTTAACCTGCACGTTTTAGAAATAACGCGAGGGCTGAGTACTTTCGTACCCAGTGAGAAACATGCCAAAAACATACATTATATAGGAAATATGCTATGCAACTCACACAGCTAAACACGGGGTTTTGTTGAAAAGAACCGTGTTAGCCAAAACATTTTCTTCCACACGTGTGTTATTTTAGATGTTATCATATCTGTGTCAGGGTTGTAACTGGAAGTTGGCCGACTTCCAAGTTACGATGATCAGTTAGGAATGAATAAACACTCAACCTACTGTCATCTAGAGTGCACTAGTCTCAGAAATCCTTGTTGAGACCCGATCGCTTATTAATCATAATTCACAATCAATCATCAACATTCTCATTCACAATTCCACATTCCTGTATAACAAATTCCACCTTATAACTTTCAAATTCCCATCATATGGAGTCGCTACGCCATATGTACTAATTGAGTTCTAGC
>JAPKLW010001384.1:0-28288 GCA_026898455.1 Plectranthus barbatus | reverse complement strand
ATTTAATTAAGCATTAATCAGCTTAATTAAAATCGGGATATTACATTTTATCAATTAAAAAGTAAGTTTTGTGATGGTTTGGTTGCTATTATATCCCATATTTATTAATTAAAAATCAAGTTTTGTGATGTTTGTTATTTTTTTAAAGCTTCGATTAATATTGTTAAAATTAAAAATGATAAGTTTTGATGAATGCTGATTAGGAATCTGTTTTTCTAAATTTATTAAAAAACTTATTATGTATTTGAATAATATTAAATTAATTATTTCTTATTATTGTTTATTTTTAATAATATTTTATACTATTTAAATTATTTTATCTTAAAAATAATAATAATATTAAAGAATAAAAAATTGCAAGATTTGTTAAATAAAAATCGTTGTGGAGAATTTAGTTATTTTTATAACAATATTTGCTCAGGATTTCGATTTAGAATATAGTTAGTTTTGACACATTATTCATGCAATAAATAAAATAAATATAGTTAAATAATTAATTGCTAATAATATTCTTATTTAATGAGTCTACTTTGAAAAGGTTTATTTAATTAATTTATATCTTATAATTATTTAATGTAAATTGCGTCTTTTTAAAAAAAAATCAAAAATACTAAATAATAATAACAAAAGAAATAGGTAACAAACCATCACAAAACTTACTTTTCAATTGATATAATCGCAAAAAGTTTAAATTTTGTGTTATAATTGCAAAAATTGAAAATTTTATGTTATAATTGCAAAGATTTAAAAAGTATGTTATAATTGCAAAAGTAATGAAAAATTTTGTTAAAATTTGCAAATAACCCTATTCTGAACTTAGATGTGAATAAGCATACAAAGTCAAGTAAATATCATATCCTATATCCATTATTTCAATCAACCATTTCTGTCACATTGTTGCTTTTGAAAAACAACATAGAAAATGATTATGTAAATATGAGAAAATATTGAAGCCCTTTTGAAAAGCAAAACCAGACACCCCATCTTCTTTCTTATTTTACTAATCGATCATTTTGTTGACCACATATATTTTCTCCAACTAACTAACTAACCCTAGTTAAATAAATATATATATCAGTTTTTAAAATAAAATATATACCCTTTTTAGGGTGGCAAAAGTGGATTGTCAAAAGGGAAATTATAATTTATAAGTATCTTTAATATGAAAGTGGGGGTGATGAACTTATGACGTCATGATTATAAAAGATGAGAGTTTGTGTGAAAGGTATTGAAATTGAGAGAATGACGGACACCGAGTTGAAGTAGAGGTGGATTCAGAAATTTTCAGTAAGGATACTTCTATTAAGTTTTAAATAATAAAAATATATAAAATTGAATACTCTCTCTGTCCCGTTGAAGTAGTCCCATTTCTTATTTTTGTTTGTCCCATAAATTAGTCTCATTTTCCTAAAATAACAAATTTTTTCACACTCACCAATAAAATATTAATTCCACTACACTTACAACTCTTAATCTCCGTGCCGAAAAGAAAAGGGACTACTTATAAGGGACGGAGGGAGTATAACGGAAAAAAGTTTTGATACATATTCATTTTCAGTCCCTCTTATAATTTTTTTTCTTATTTTTATTTATTTTTTCTTTTTCAAGAGGAGGCCTAAAAATACTGAAAATATGGAATCATCATATTTATTATAATAAAAAAAAGCGGCTAGTAATATGAATTATTGTTGGAAATTATATGAACCGTAACTATAATATTTTGACACTTAATTATGCTAATCATTTTGCAAATTACTTTTTACGTGTATGCTTTTACAAAGTTTTGTGCCATTAAATGCTCATCTCTCCCCTAAATCTTCTAAATAATAAAATACTATACAAAATACATCATAATCTTTACATACAACAATTCAAATAATATATCTATTGGAACATATTTCAACTTCATGATTAAATAATTTTAAATCTCATCATTATCTATCAATCACTACTTATACTAAATACAATTATTTAAAAATTATGGTCCTCAATATTAAAATTAGATTTTAATTATATGTGGATCAGGTTGATCGGAATGTTTTTTCCCAGGTCATTTAAATTGAGATCTTTTCGGACAAAATATTCTAACCCTAACTATTTTTAATGACTTGCCCTAATTAGCTAGCCAACTAATTAATCTCGAACTGAATTGACATTTTTTCTAATTATTGGTAATGTTAGTCCATGAACTGTACCTAATGTATTTGATGTTTCATGTATCAAACAGATTCAATTCAAATAACACTTAATATAGATAAAGTAGATTAAACAAATTCTTGAAATTATAGACTGGAAAAAAAAAAAAAAAAAGCAACATGCATGCATATAATATTATTGGCAAATTATTTTGGTTAATTACTCAACAATATGTTTAATCAATTTCATTCCTTCCTATCAGATTATATAAACATAAAACTAGTTTAACTTGCAGCATCATCAGCAGTCAGCCTTAGCTTAATTGTTTCGGTTACAGCCAAACTGCCCAAGTCTGCGGCGGCAGAGTCACCGGAAAGTCAAAAGCCGCGGCCTATGGCTGCCGGAGCCCAGAAATCGGCGCTGATGTCGTTGCCCACATGTTGAGTGCATGAAATTGGAACTAAGCAAAGCCCTCTACTCTTCAAATCTGATTGATCTTCCGAGTCCTGAACCCATTTTTTTTTTTTAATAAGATGATATAGGGACTTAATAATTAGAAATATGTAATATTGATGAAGATATGAATAATTTTTAAATAATAAAAAAAATATATTATAAATTATGTATATTCTTAAATAAATTTCTAAACTAACAATTTTCTTAAATTTATGATGGGTGCCGAAAATCCAGAAACAAAAAATTTATGTTTCAATAGAAATCTCAATCAAAACTATAGCAAAACATTATCGTTTCATTCGGAGTTTTTGCCGAAACATTAATTTTCTAATGTCATGTTTTTTGCTCGTCACACATTTGTACAAAAATTATAGTTTATACATTTATTTAAAAATAAGCATAATTTATAATATATTTGAAAAAAACACAATAAAATTAACTTTTATGTCCTCAACAATTACCCTAAATGAAAACATTTAACAAACAAACTGAAGTGGAGGGGAAAAGAAACGTGAAAATTTCAGTCAACTTATCATTAATAACAAATAACTTTAAACAAGTAATTATGCTAAAAAAGACTTTAAACAAGTAATTAATCGATTTCTACAAGGAGCACTTTGATTAATAAATTTTACTTTAAAGCCTCTAACTTTTTATTTAAGGAAGTGATCGATCCAATAAAGCAAGCATAAAAATAATACCTGAGAAAGCTCTTCGGACAACATACATTTCCTTTCTTGAACCTGCCAGCCAATATTATTCATTAAACTAATTTATCTTTTCTTCACATCACACTAAATTATTATTATAATAATTTCTTTTTTCTTTTGATTCTGAAAACCTGCTCCCATTCCCAATACTTGGGTTTACTCAACTGTGTGAAAAAATCTTGGTCGTGCATGGGAAAATGTGTAAGAATTGTGTGTGTATATATATATATATATATATGTAAGAAATGTACTCTGTTTCCTGCTGCATTGCGCATGTAGGGAGAACTCAGTGCCTGCACCCAAATTTTAATTAAAATGAAAGGAAATAAACCATTGTTTTTTTGAAAAAAAAAGAAATATATTTAGATGGAGTTTGCAAAAGCAAATTAATATTACCTCAATTTGTGCCTCAAGGAATCTAATGTAGCCAATGGCTTCTGATAAGACCGAAGCAGTGTCAGTCTGCAAAAGACAACACTCTCTCAAACTCTTCTTTTTTGCCCAAAAACACAAACTCAGATCATATGATACAGTAAACAAAAGGAGGGGCTCCTCTCTCTCTCTCTGATATAATAGTTTTACTTTTAAGTGTTTAATCATTTTATAAGTAACTAATATATATATAGTAGTGAGGATAGCTAGCTCAAGTTTCTATATATAGTAGTGAAAATCAGTTCAAGAGTGTAAGCCAGTCATCATGTTTAATTGAACGACAAACATGGTAGTGATTGTTATTTCTTATGTTGAGTAAATGGAAATTTTGAAGTTACTAAGGTAGGTATTACCTTCCCAAATGGAGAAACAAGTTGGTGAAGAGCTGTGATTCTATCCCCTAACTTCTCCTTTCTCACCTGTGTCAGTAGTATCAATACCAATACTTAGCAAACCCCCTAAATTTATGTCCCAGAATCTCAAGAACTGAAAAAGATATATAGACAGAGAAATTAAGAAGACAGACAGTTTATGATGAGAGAGAGAGAGAGAGAGAGAGATTTCTTTATTACCTTCAAAGCTGGTTTGGGTGAGGACTGTTGAGCCCTAGCCTTCTTAGATACTGAGCCGTTGCACTTTTAACAAATTTACAGGAAATTAAAAACAGTAATAATCCAGAAACCACAATTAATAAATCTGCTAAATTTACACATCAAATCACTTTCTTTTTTCTTTTTACATAGAGTAATGAGCCTTCAAACATCAACTACTATTCTAGGAAATTATTCTCATTTACACCTTCTTTCCCATCTTGGGCCCTTCATATCATTCATAGTTACATTTAATTTAGTTTTTCAAAAAAAAAAAAAAAGAAAGTGTTTTAGCTACCTCAGAAGAATGATGTTGATTGTTGTTGGAGGAGGAGAAACTGAAGATGGTGTTGGTGAGGGGGGTGATGCAGGAGGTTGGTGAAGAAACTGAGATGAGTGGATCTGGTTGGGGATGGCGTGGCCAAGGTGTACTGCTCTGAAATTCTTCATCGGCATGGCCATAACAATCTATGGCTATCTGAGTGGATGATGATTCTTCATCAACACTAACAGCAGTTCTTGGTTTCGAATTCAAGACTTCATCTTCCAACTTCTTTTGCTGCTCAAGATGACTCGTGCCCCATCTTTCTTCTTCGCCGCCCCCCAATCCACCCCTACATATATTTACATAATCAACTCATTCTGTGCATACATATATCTTAGCATAATAAACGGCTAAGAATGTAATAAAAACTGAACCTATGCTGGCCTGGTCATTGTAGTAGGCTTGTAGAGACACAGAATTTTAAGAACAGTAAAAAGCCCTGCACTGCAATGCAATAGATATGAAGAGAGGAGAGAGAGAGAGAGTTACAGAAGCAGTTGGCTCCAAGACCCAACGGGGCGATCCTGATGAAGATGGGGCGGGCTGGAGTCAGAGGCGGCAAGGAGGAAGTGAGGACGAGGCAGTGGATGCATGCCATTCATGCTCCACCAGTTAGGGTTTCCAGCCATCATTTGTTAGTTAAGCAAGATTACTCTCTCTCTCTCTCTCTCTCTCTCTCTGTCTAGCTATCTCCGGGGAGTTCAAAACTTTGCCGTATTTCCTGGTTTGCGCACCAAAACAAGCATTTGCTGAAGCTTTCGAAATTGTGTGTTGCTTTACCACAAGTGGAAGATGAAAACCTCGAGTCTTTGTCAAAAATTCAGTATTTAAGCTTATACCTTAAATTAACTGAAGCCCTCTGCAACTCCTCCTCTCTCTCTCTTACCCCTTTTTTCCCCTCTTCAATTGAAATTGATGATGATTTTAGTGTTCTTGCTTTCCTTTATCTTTGTCCGAAATCCGACAGAAAAAGGTGATGGTGAGTGTTTTGTGGCCAAAAAACAAATTGCTTGGAATACAATGATGATTTAGTATTGTATTTGCTAGCTAGGGTTAAGTTCAATGTTTAATGAAGGCTGCAACTTGTCAATTTCTTTCTTTATAATCATGACTAACTAGATATCCCTAGATTTAGATCAGTTAAAGACATAATAATAATATATATAATTAAAGAAAATTAATGTTATGAAATAAGAAATGATATTGATGCGAAAGTTAACTATATATATATATATATACACTAAGCACATTTGAAGAACAAATATGATTTAATTTGCTAATTTACTCCGTGTGTCAACTATGACTCCATTTGAAAGTGCTATTAAGCTAGGATATTAGTATTTTTTTTTTGAGAGAATACGAAGCCAGTATATTAACTATAAACATTGTGTGACTTTTAAATTATATTTGAATCTCTAACATGAAACATAATCTAACAACTCTATAGATTTATAATGACGTTAGTTGAATCCACAGTTGCAAAAAACAATCTAGGTGGCCATCTCGGCTAATTTAGATGGCCCTAAACGAATTGAAAAATGTATCTTTAGGCAGTTTTCTTGTAATGAACGGGTTAGGCATTGAATTTGAATTTCTTTAAAATTAAAGTAAAGTACATTTTTTTTTTTATTGAATAATATTTATACAACTAAAAAAATAAATTATCCAACTTAGTATATTTAGACACTAGGCTCTACACAAATGTTCAATCGTTACTTAATAAATTTTACAATCATATTGAATCTCACTAATCAACTTTGAATAATTATTGATTTCTAGCTGTGACAGATATTCATTTGTAAGATCTTTGAGGAAGGTTTTGAGATTCATGTGTTCATTTTTTACTTGGACTTTTAAGAGAAGTTTGAATTATTATCATGCTATCTTTATCTACTAAAAAATGAATTAATAGGATGCATGTTTAAAGATTGGTCAATATAAAAAGTTTCGAAATATTAATTGATTTTAATTTTCTTTTCTTTCCATCTAATTAAAAAAAATCAACAACAACCAATAATATCATGTATTTTAATTGGGTTATACCCTATTACAAAGATTATTTTATGGCAAAAACTTGCGTTAGGCAGGCCTAAACGGTTTAGGCGGGTTTTATCCTACCCAAATGGGTTCACCCATCCCAAATAGGGTATATTATATGGGTTTGGGCTTGGGTTAATGGATAAAACCCGCTTAAAGCTTGGGTTAATGGATAAAACCCGCCGAAATCGTTTAGGCCGGCCTAACCCAAGACCTTCCCTTATTTTATATGATTTAGACATGTTGGTCCCGCGATTAAAGTACGTAATATACAACAGAATAAAATATGAGTTGCAATTGTTCTCTTAAACTGACTGAAAATCAGTTTAGGGTTTTTAAAAGGGTTAAGCTTAGGTCCAATAGTTCTTTAAGTAAGTTTCACAAGATATACACTTCAATATTTGGACAAGTATTGAAGGTTTGAAAATCAATTTTGCGAAACTTAATAAATGCGAAAATTTAAATAAAGCAGTTTAGAACACAAATTATTTTATAGTGGTTATGAAATTAGAAACCATATTGATGCGAAAATTAACTATATAGATATACACTAAACAAATGTGAAGAAATATGATTTAATTTGTTAAGTCCGTGTGCAACTATGACTCCATTTGAAAGTGCTATTTTTTTTATTTTTTGAGAGAATACTAAGCCAGGATATTAACTACAAATATTGTGTGACTTTTAAATTATATTTGAATCTCTAACATGAAACATAATCTAAACAACTCTATAGATTATAATGACGTTATATCCATGGTTGAAAAAATCATTAATCTAGGTGGCCATCTTGGCTATAGATGGCCCTAAACGAATTGAAAATGTATAATCGGTATCTTTAGGCAGTTTTCTTGTAGTGGGTGCTAGACGGGTTAGCGTCTAATTTGGATCTGTTTTTTAAAATTAAATAATATAATATAATTTTTTATTTAATAATATTTATACAATTAAAAAAAATAACCAACTTAGCATATATTTAAACGATAGGTATGTTCAATCAATGCTTAATAAATTTTACAATCATATTTGAATCTCACTAATCAACTTGAATAATTATTGATTTCTAGCTGTGACAGATATTCATGTGTAAAAAGAAGTATGAATGATTACCATGCTATCTTTATCTATTAAAAATATGAATTACTAGTATGTATGTTTGAAGATTGGTCAATATAAGTTTCGAAATTGATTTTTTATTTTCCTTCCATCTAATTAAAAAAACAACAACAACAACAACCAATAATCTTAAGAGGAAATATATGAAAATGACCATTTTGATTATATGAAAACCTTAAATAGCCATTCTTATCTACACATTCAAATAATAGCCAAAATAATGAAAATTGACCAAAACATCCTTATTATTGATTTAATATTTATATGGTTTTGAATTTTATGAAAAATTGAAGTTATTAATTTTTATTTAATTACTTTATAATTTTAATTTATTAAAAATTTAATTTGTTATAATTTAAATTAAATTTATAAGTTCAACCTAGGGTTCATCCTTCCCAATTAGGGTAGGGTATATAATATTACAAGTCAATAAATTTTACTTTTAATTACTTTCTTCAAATAATTTGAATTCTTTAAAATTATTTTAATATAAATAAAAAATTAAATATATTTTTTGTGAGTTGGTAAATTTTTTTATATTGTGTTTGTGTTTTTATAAAAATATTTAAACTAAAAAAATATTATTAAATCTAAAAAAATGGGATATTTCTGGGAAATTGCTAATTCTTGAATGTGTACATAATATTGGCTATTTAAGGTTTTAATATAGTCAAATAGGCTATTTAAGATTTCCACTCTAATTTTAATTTGGTTATACCCTGTTACAAGCCCGTGGTCTTTCTAAGATTAATTATTTTATATGATTTAGACATCAATTTATAATGATTCAAAATATTATTGAAAATCAACATCATGTCGTCTAATTATAATATTATACTTTTAATGCATCATTTTTTTAAAAATCAAATTGAATTTACTAAATGTCTCACATTTTACTTTTTAAACTAGTGAACTGAGTTATAATTATTAGAAAGATTGTATTGTATTGAACATAATGATATACAATTGAAGTATTGGCTCAATATATAGCCACATAATTTACAAATAATAAATACAAAATCTGCACATGTCCTAAATTAGTGCCTAAGATAATGTCATGTATTTATATGAGTGTTACTATGTATTTATATGAGTGATACGCCCCCGCAAGATTGAGGACCCATCGGAGACACCAATCTTGGTTCTAAAATGAGGAAAAGATCGTCGAGGAAGAGACTTGGTGAGTACATCCGCAATCTGATCTTTGGTATTGATATGAAGCACTCGCAAGACCCCGTCTGAAACCAACTCCTGAACAAAGTGATAGTCCAAAGCTATGTGTTTCATGCGAGAGTGATATACTGGATTTGCACAAGTATATGTGACACCAGTGTTATCACAATAGATAAGTGGGGAAGATGAAAGTTGAACTCCAAGTTCAAAAAGCAAATTTTTAATCCACATTATCTCAGCAGCCGAATTTGCAAGAGCGCGATATTCAACCTCTGTAGATGATCGAGATACTAATTTTTGCCGAGTTGAGCGCCAAGAAATAATATTATTCCCAAGGTACAAAGCATATGCAGTAGTCGATCGTCCACCATCGTGAACACCCCCTAGTCAGAATTAGAGAATGCGGTTAGTTGAAGCGAGGAACCACGAGTGAGGAACAAGCCATGATAAATAGTTCCTTTTAGATAACGAAGAACCCGCTTGAGTGCCTGCCAATGATTGTTTGTCGGTGCTTGCATAAAGCGGGAGAGTTTATTGACAGCGTAGGAGATATCAGGACGTGTAAAGGCTAAATATTGCAGAGAGCCAACAAGTTTCCGATAAGAAGTAGGATCCATATCACCAGAATTATCATGAGCACACAAAGAGTCCGGAGACGAAAGTGGTGTAGTGACCTCTTTTGCACCCTCCATATTTGATTGATGTAAAAGATTATGAATATGATGATGCTGAGAAAAGAAGAGACCTATGGGAGTCGAAATCACCTCAATACCCAAGAAATGATGAAGTGGTCCAAGATCTTTTATTGAAAACCATGCACCAAGTTGACGAACAAACAACTCAAGAAAGCCAGAGTCACTTCCAGTGAGAACAATATCATCCACATAGACCATAAAGTGTGTTAGTATTCTTGCCTTATTATAGATAAACAAAGAGTGATCAGCAAGAGATCGCTTGAAACCACTTTCAATCAGGAATTGAGTAAGTTCCATATACCAGGCACGAAGAGCTTGCTTCAAACCATAAAGTGCTTTACGAAGCTTGCAAATATGATTTGGGAAATGTTGGTTGATTTATCCTGGCGGTTGAATCATATAGACATCTTCATGCAAAGTAGCATGCAATAAAGCATTGTTGACATCTAGTTGACGAAGAGGCGAGTTGTGAATCAGTGGAAGTGTAAGAACTACTAAGATAGTAGTTGGTTTCGTGACAGGACTGAATGTGTCAAAATAATCTTTCCCGGGCTGCTGTAGAAATCCTTTAGCTACAAGACGAGCTTTGTACTTGTCAATTGTTCCATCAGGTTTTCTCTTAATGCGAAAAAACCCACTTGCAACCTATAGGAACATGATTTGATTTTGGAACGAGCTCCAACATACCATTTTTCTGAATAGCATTATATCCAGCATCCATAGCTTGCCGCCAAAGAGGATCTTTTTTAGCTTAGGTCACAATTGATGGTTCAAGGGCTAAGGGAATAGGATGAGTTGTGGTTACATTTACAAAAGTGTCACTATAGTATTTGGGGTTCGGTTTTCTGGTACAGCGTGGTTGAACTATAGGTGTTTCAGTGGAATGGTCGGGAGTGGGTTTAGGGTTTAAAATTTATGAAAGAAACTCGTGCGCGTTAAATCGGAAATTCTAGCGTATTTAAAGTACGTTAAAATCAACAACTTGCACCCGAGAGTTCTATTTCTTTCACCAAGCTAGGGTATGTTTAATAATGATTTATGAGAATTTTAAAAACAATCAGAAAGAGATTTCGAGATCCGTGAAATATTATATAATTTTTCAAACTATTAAGTTCGGGGCAAAAATGGAGAAATTTCAAAATTTGTGGAATCAAACCCACAAGTAGAACTCGTGATTTAGAGCATTTCTATGGATGTTCATTTTCCAAAATGGACAATGCATATCAAATTAAGAATCAACAAGGGTTGATTAACGTAGGTTTATTACATGAAATAACGAATCCGGAGCATGGCCAATGGGATCAAGCCATGTGGCGCATTATCCAAACATCCACTTGCTCTATTTTTTTAATTGTTGAAAATGGCGTAGTGCGGCGCAAGTGTGTGAATCGAACAAAAAAGGAAGAGAATTCAGTGCAACAGCTCATTCTCCTTTATCCCCACACCCCGCACACCAGCTTCTTGTCACCTTCTTCTCTGTGATTTTCCAAGCAACTGAGGAAGAAATAGGCCGCAAATTCTAAAGACCAAATCGAGATCTTGCTTCAAGCTTTGCGTGGCCACCAGAATCATCCAATTCCATCGAGTATCGAGTGAGATACACCTCCATTTAGAGAAGCTATTGGTAAGATTTTTGATACCGTAACCTTCATCAAAATTTCGACCAAACGTGAATGAATTCGTGTTTAAGCTATTCATTCTTGTTCCTCATGTTGTTAGGAACATTTCGGTAGCCTCGGATCATCGCCACGACCGATGGATCGTCGACACCGGTGAGATGAAACTCACGCAGGTGAGGGTTTTCTGTAGCTTCCTTCATGTTGAAGCTCCCTCATTCTAGTCAGTGAGATCGGTTATATTGCATCCCATCGTGTTCCTAGTATTGTCTAGAGGTCGGGGATGAGTCGGGGTGGCTGGTTTGGCTGGAAATGGCCGTGGATGGCTACTGGTATCACGTAGTTCATGCAACTGCTGTGGTTGACTTCTGCGTCAATCGACGTGGCCGCCGTTGATCGACATGGCCGGCATCGACCATTGTAGCCGGCGGCGGTCAACGTAGATCGGCTGCAACGTGTTTTTCGTGATATATCTTCCATTTTCGATCCGATTCGACTTATTTTCAATGCATGGTTGATTATATTGAATCTGAAGCATATTATGTTCATTTACATGCGATTAGAACTAAATTTGGATGTTCAAAATGGATTATATTGAATCATGCAACTACGGTTACTTGTTTACTCGTTATTATGCACATGACCTCTGAATTTGATTATCTTCTTTTGGTGGACTATTTGATTAAGCTAATGAAGATTAGAAGAGTCTCATGCATGTTCAAGATACGAAGTGTATGTTGGGTAGTTGAGTTCATGTTCGTTTTGTCGTTGAGGCAGTCCATCTTAGAACCTGAAGTATGCGATAATATCAGCTGGGACGCTGATTTATCACCACTAATAAATCCACCTAATTTGTTGCATTCTCTTGTGCTATCAATTGAAGGAAACACAGGGTGACAGTGGAGCTTTCAATCATAAACCTACTTACTTGTGCAGTATTTCTAAGCTTTTGAGGTGGGGACGATTTTATTCCTATTTTCATTTGATTTTGGCCTATAAGCCCTATCTTCTAAAAAACATGCAAATTGATTTGATTTAAACTGATTGTCTATGCTAAATTGTTTTGATTTCATATTTGTTCATCTGGTCAACCGTAGTTGACCACGGAGATTTGGTTTAACGAGAATAGAACCAGGATTTGTAGGAATCTGAGGGCATTAATCCTCCGTTGTCTAGAGTCAAGTTCAGACTTGGTCACTCAATGGAGAATTCATACCTTCGGAGAAATAAAGAGAGACACATGTCGTATCTTAAATCAATTGGGGTCTCAATGCGGTGAGTTCTGAGACCAGTGCACTATCTGATGGCGGTGGGTTGAGTGGTTTGTCATTCTCAGTTGTTCAACTTCCAGCACTACAACAAAAATGCTAAACAACAACGCTGAAAAGACAACGGTTTAAGCTTAAAACCGTTGTCGTACAGTAGTTTTAGTCCAAATCGTTGTCTATTGTTACTTAAAAATGCTCAAAGACAACAGTTGAATCTTAATGTTGTTGTTTAATTGTTGTCTATTACCAAATACACAACGATTAATTTGAGTGTTGTTATAGAAGCGTTGTTGTTTACACACTTTGCATAACTTACAAACTAGGGTTTGAATCTCAATTCATTTTATCCCGGTGCCGCACTCATATACCTGCCGCCGAGGGACTGCGCCGCACTCATCTCTTTGCCACCGCAAAGGCGACCACAAGGCACCATCCTCTGGTCCACCCGCTCATCGTCCGCCGTTGGATATCATCGATGCAATTAGCCACCACCATGGCACAACTACCCATAGGGACTTCTTCTTCACCAATCGCGAAAGGTCAGCCAAGAAACTACTGACTCCAAACAAACTCGCGCGGCCGACACGCCGGTCCGATCGTTCAACTGTCGCTGCCACCATAGGGTAGTCTTTTTTTCTTGACTCACGATTTATTGACTGGAAGATTGATTAAATTTGTGTTAGTTTTTTTATGTTGTTTCTGATAGCATTTGAGTATTCTCTTTTGATCTCTCTGAATTTAATGAAGATGTTGTCGTCTCTCTCGATTTTTATTAATAATATGAAAGAACTCGATCAATTTTCTGTAGATTTGTCCATGTTGTTGACCACTGTTAGAGTTTGGTTAATTGGTTCTTGTGTTACCTGTTCACCTTGTTATGATCAATATGGCGCTCTGATTATATGCTCTAGACATATATCCTATTTGATACTCGTAAGATTGGTTGTTGCTTGTTTCTTTGTCTCTTGCAGTCAGTTCTTATTTGTGTTGTCAAGGCAATTGTTAATTTGCCCCTGAGACTGTTTGTTATCTCCCATATTGTGCTTGAACTACTGTGACTCTATCTATTTTCTGTTTCATTTGTTTGAGTCTGTTGCTGATTGTGGTATCCTCTGTTGCTGGAAGGGGATATTACTTGGCTACCCAACCCAACCACCATTAATATAATATAATACATGATGCTTCTGTACGTACCCCTTCCCATCCTCCGCTTGTCCCTGGTTTTATTATATTAGATGAGACTGAGAGAGAGAGAGAGAGAAACAGACAGAGAGAGAGAGAGGTAGTATTAGTATTAGTATACTTGGTTCCCAAGAGAAGGAAAACTTTTATGCGCTGAAATAGCAAGGTTTAGACTACTTCAATTTCGTAATAATGGAGCAGGCCATGAAACGAGCTGAGATAGCAAGGTTTGTATTTGTGCAAATTGTCTATGAGCTCTTTCAACAACTAGCTAGCTTTGTTGACCATGATCTGTTTGGCTGGTGTATGTAGGCTTCGCGAGCTGCACATGCTCAAGGGCCACGTTGAGTCTGTGGTGAAGCTCAAAGGGCTCGACATTGAGACCATCCAACAGCATTACACTGTATGAGCCAACATGGTTCAGACCAAATATAGAGATTAAAAAAACACTCTTCCTTTAATGAGGAATGAGGCAGGGAATGAGCATATTGATTGCTGATCTTTGTTTTTTATTTTATCAGAAAAAGAAAAAAGACTCTGATGATCAACTTAAATGATATTTTCTTGCAAGAAATTAAGTTGAGCTTTTTCTTAGTTTAATTCAAATAAAGAATGTTGTATTTGCAACTTGAGTGAATAAATTTAAGAAGATTTTGGAGGTATATGCTAATTTCAAATAAATTTGAAACATTTTGATTTATTTGAAAACATTTGAAATATTTATTAATTTACATTTTTTGTTTGTTTTTTTCCCTACATTTATTTAAAAGCCAGTCTCACCTAAGACAAGTTGAAGACTGCCCCGGTTTATGATCTCATTTGCCACTGCGTAGTGGACCGTAGTCAGGGACAACTGACTCACCTAAGGATCGTTTGTTTCGGTGATGATTCATTGCTTCACTACATTGCCAATCAGTAAGATTTTCCCCTTCATTAATTACGGGAATCGTGACTCTGCTCAATTTACTTTTTGTTTTTTACTTTACCAATTCTCGGAATTGTTTTCTTCTGTTAGCATCAAATTGTGCAGTTCTTTTTGGGTTTTCTTTTGTGGATGTGTTTTGCTTAAAACCCTTCTATAAGAAATTCCTGTGTATTTGAACTTACTTTGGTGGCATGGGCTCGAACTATGTTAATTGAACTTGTGAAAAGGAGTATCATGTGGGCTGTTTGAAAAAGTGCAAGCTGGTTGATTTAAAGGTTAGCACTTCAAAAGATGGATGCTTACTTTGCACTCTATTCAATGTTGTTTACTTATTTGAAATCCTTATACACCTTTGACAGGAACTTCCAAAAGGAAAATGGTTCTGCTCTGCCAATTGCAAATGGATATATTGTGACTGAATAAGAAAAGCTCCCTGAACCCACCTTGGATATTATAAGAAACAAGAAAACTGATAATAGTTCAGATTCAGACGTTGATCTTGATGTGAGATGGAAACTTCTGAATGGGAAAATTACATCTCGGGAAACCAGAGTGTTGCTATCACAGGTTGTAGCTATATTTCATGTAAGTATTTATAACTTTAATTTATTACAGCCCTTTGATTAGTTATGAATGATTTGATATAAAATTTGCAAGTTTTGAGTTGTCATTTCTTGTGTTACATGTTGATTATAACTTCTTCACTTAACCATCTAAACCTATCCCAACCAGCCAACTATTCCACTAGTTTTGAGGGATCATCCACTTGTTCTAGTCATTCGGATGAGCTCCAGTCTCTCCAACTAGGCCCTGATCATGTCTTAAGCGAAATGTCCTCTCTAGAAAAAGATCAATCAAGCAAAGACTATGTTGATTCACTGAGCATAAATCTAATGCTGCGAAGGAACAACAAGTGTGCAAATGAGAAAGTGAGCTTGAAACTAAGGCCGAAATCAGAAAAGGGACCTTTTAAGTCCAAGAATCTGATGACAGAGAGAAACAGGATCAAAGACGGGGAATTGGCTCTTCGAGAGCATTTGATGTTGGTGAGAGACTGTACAGACAAGAAGGGGAGTGATCAAAATTATGTATGGTGGCAAATGTTTATTTTTTTTATTTTAGGATATTAATGGACGAACATATGTTTATTTTATATTTTTGTATATTTGTATTTTGGGAATTGATGGATAAATGTATATTATGTATTTTGGAATTATCAATGATTATTTGTGATTTGGATTTCGTTATTCAATTATATTACTCCCTCCGTCCCAGGACAGTCGCAACGTTTTCCTTTTTGGTCCGTCCCAAAACACTTGCAACGTTTCCTTTTTTGGAAAGTTTTTATTAATTAATTACCCACTAAATCTACTCTACTCCTACCCCACTATCTCTCATACCCTACTATCTCTCCTAATCATTAACCTACTAATCCTACTCCACTAACTCTTCTAATCACTTTTTCTTAACCTCCGTGCCCGGTCAAACGTCTCAAGAGACCCGGGATGGAGGGAGTGTTTTGTTTTGAAATAGTGTAGATACCGATTTTTAAAAATAAAATAAAAATTCCTATCTAAGACAACGGTTTAAAACCGTTGTTATTCACAATTTGAAAAGCGTTGTCGTAGACTGTTTATAAAAGCGTTGTCGTAGATATATAAAACAACAATTTTCTGTGACCTACGACAACGGTTAAAAACTGTTGTCTATTAGCTTATTTTTTTTACCCCTACCACAACACAACCTACGACAACAGTCAAAATACCCCTACGACAACAGTTTTAAACTGTTGTCTATTAGCATTTTCTTGTAGTGCAGTCACACAATGGTAAAACAAATATTGATTTCATTTTGAGTGAATCAGCATGCAGTATGATAAAATATTTTGAATAAAATACGGGCAAATGCTTTCTTAAAACCACGTGCTTTATTCGTGTGTGGCATAACATTCATATCTATCCAGGTGTGGTTTGTTTTCGAGTCATGTCCTCATGGGGTACATTGTACTCAGCCCCTGTGTATTATTTTAAAAATGTGCAGGTTAACAGCGGCGATGCGGATGCGGAGATGTAGAGGAAACCTTGATTCTGAGATATGCATCTTCATATGCATATCTCCACTGCGTGACACTCTGATGCATGAAACTCTGAACTTAATTCCTTCCCTGATTGTGATAACAAATGAGAAACCGAACTCCTAGTTATTGTCGTTTATTCGTATTTTTTTGTATACGAGGTTGCATTAATTCCTCGTTACAAGCTACACTTATTCAAAGTTTATTGTTGGATTATTTTGGTGTGGGCTGTTCTTTCTGCTTGTTTGTATAAGTCTTCCGTTGTTTAAAGTTTAAACTACCCAACCCACGGTAGCACGCCACTAAGTTTGGGAAGGCGAGCTGGGGCGTTATAACATTAAGATAATCTGCAAATAGAATGAATTTTTTTTCTATTAGAAATGTTTGTGAGGTCAGTTATGTTTAACTTGATCTTAATTCTATCTTTTTACTTTTTGGATCGACAAATTCACAAATTACAGTTTACAAATTATTGTATCATTAAATGTTTCTCTCGTAATGTTCTAAATAATAAAAGATGTACAAAATATTTACTGAATCAAACTAAGAAATCGAAAATACACCATAATTTTTATGTAAATCAATTCAAATAATCAAAAGGCACAATTTTTTCATACATGTTTGAACATGTTTTAACCATGAATAAATAATTTTAAATCTCATCATTATCTATAAAAAAATATTTATAATAAATGCATTTATATAACTTATAATTAAGAAACATTATTTAAGAATATTTATGATCCTCAATACTAAAAGTAGAATATAATAATATATGAATATTAATTTGTTAAACCATTAGTCCTCGGGATATTTGGTCTCGGGTCATTCAAATAGAGATTTTTCTTTGGCCGAAGTATCCTAAGCTCTAACCGTAACTATTTTTTGTAAAAGTCTAATTAGATCCCAACCTACTAATTTTTTTAGTAATTAGATCAACCCAGTAATTTTGAACAAAATTGACATTTTTACTAATTATGAGCTATATATGAATTGTACCTAATGCATCAATACATTAATCTCAAATAACACCTAACTATAGATATAGAAAAGTAAAACAATTTCAAATCAGAATGGATAAAAAAGAGTACAAGCAACTCAACTCGCATGCATATAATAGAAATATTGGCAATTAATTATTTCTGTTAATTGCAGAAAGGACCTCAAATGTTTAATCAAAGAGCTAGTTTAACTGCAGCATGACTGCCTCCGAGGTTACAGCCAAAGCCCGCGGCGGCAGAGTCAGCCGGAAAATGAAAAGCCGCCTGAGCCCAGTAATTGGCGCCGATGCCGTTGCACACATGTTGACTGCATGAAACGGGAACTAAGCAAAGTCCTCTACTCCTCAAATTTGATCCACCTTCTAAGTCCTGTTTTTTTTTTCTTTTTCTCAGATGATATAGTAATTTAAATAATAAACATGGTTGTAACAGAATTATTGCGTTACATTATTTTTAGGTGCTGCTAGGTGGTGATTGCACAATACCCTGACTACCCTCTAGCGACTTTTACAATATTAATAATTAATATAAATGAAAATAAGACATAAATTAATTATGAATATATGATAATTTTGTAACTAAGTTAAATTGCAAGGAAGGTTTTTTTTTTTTTTTTAAGTGATGAAATAAAACATTAAAAGTTGAAACTGTTCTAGCTTGTGCAAAATAGGCAATGACCAATGAATCATAAATCATATATATGATTTTTAGGTAAAGTTGAAAATATATCACAAATGGCAAATTCTCAGATGAGACGGTCTTATCATTTTTATTGTGAGACGAATTTAATGAAATGATGTGTTTCTTTATTGCAAATGATGTTTCACAATTTTTATGTGAGATGAATTTAATGAAATGATGTGTTTCTTTATTGCAAATGATGTATTTCTTTGTTGCAAATAATGTAATTTTTAAAAATGAAATGATGTATTTAACTTATTGAAATGATGTATTAAGGTCCGTCTAACAATAAAAAAAAATGATGAGACCGTCTCTCAGGAGACCAACTCATCACAAATTAGTAATTTTTTCAAAAATATATTCAAATTATTCATATTCTTAAATGGCTTTCCAAACTATTAGTTTTCTTTTTAGACAAATTCTCAAATGAGACGGTCTCATCATTTTTATTGTGAGATGAATTTAATGAAATGATGTATTTTTTTTATTGCAAATGATATCTCACCATTTTTATTGTGAAACGAATTTAATGAAATGATGTGTTTCTTTATTGCAAATGATGTATTTTCTTTGTTGCAAATAATATAATTTTTAAAAATAAAATAATGTATTTAATTTATTGAAATAATGTATTAAGGTCCGTCTCACAATAAAAAAAAGATGGTGAGACGTCTGGAAGGAGACCAACTTTTCTTTTTAATTTTTGACGGCAGTGAAAATCCGGCTATGAAAAGACTCAAACCTAGAGATTTTAAATTTTTTGATTGAGTTGCTGAATTGTAAGTTAAAAATTTTCAAATCCTCAATTGATATTTTGTATATTTATATCCAAATGGATAACTAAATTAATTTTCATTTGCAAAATCATTTCCCTAAATGAAAACATTAAACAAATAAATTGGGTGGAGGGGAAAAGAAACGTACGTGAAATGTCAGTCAACTTGTAATTAATAACAATTAACTTTAAACAAGTAATTAATCAATTAATTAGTTTGATAAAGCTGTTTTCTACAAGTAGCAGTACTAAACAATTTTAATTACTTTACAAATTAAAGCCTCTTTTTAATTAAGGAAGTGATCGATCCAATAAAGCAAGCATAAAAATAATACCTGAGAAAGCTCTTCGGACAACATACATTTCCTTTCTTGAACCTGCCAGCCAATATTATTCATTAAACTAATTTATCTTTTCTTCACATCACACTAAATTATTATTATAAGGCAAAAACTTGCGTTAGACAGGCCTAGATGGTTTAGACGGGTTTTATCCTATCCAAATGGATTGACCCATCTCAAATATGGTTTATTAATCCCCAATTATGGTATATTATATGGATTTGAGCTTGGGTTAATGGATAAAACTCGTTTAAACCGTTTAAGTCTGCCTAACCCAAACCTTCCCTTATTATAATTAATAATTTCCTTTTTCTTTTGATTCTGAAAACCTGCTCCCTTTCCCAATACTCGGGTTTACTCAACTGTGTGAAAAATCTTGGTCGTGCATGGAAAAATGTGTAAGAAATATATATAGAGAGAGAGAGAGATTAAATCCGTTGAGAAAAATGGGAACTTATAATTTAGAGAATGTTGGTGTACTCTGTTTCCTTCTGCATTGCGCAAGTAGGGAGAGCTTAGTGCCTGCACCCAAATTTTAATTAAAATGAAGGGATATAATCCATATATATATATATATATATATGTGTGTGTGTGTGTGGTGTTTGCAAGAAGCAAATATTACCTCAATTTGTCCCTCAAGGAATCTAATGTAGCCAATGGTCTCTGATAAGACCGAAGCAGTGTCGGTCTGCAAAAAGACAACACTTTCAAAGACTTCTTCTTTTTAATTTTGTCCAAAAATAAACAGGCTCAGATCATATGATAAAGTAAACAAAAGGAGGCTTCTGATCTCTCTCCCTAGCAGCTGTCTTACTGATTAATCATGATATAATAGTTCTACTTTTATTAGTTTAATCATGTTATAAGAAACTAATTAAGTTGATTATGCATCTAATTTAGAAATTATATCTGAAAGGAGAGATGCCAAACATGATAGTGATTGTGAATACAAGGTTTAAACTTGTTATTTCTTTAATGTTGAGTAAATGGAAATTGAATTAAAAACTACAAATTGTTATACCTTCCCAAATGGAGCAACAAGTTGGTGAAGAGCTGTAATTCTATCCCCCAACTTCTCCTTTCTCACCTGTCTCATTATCAATACAGTATACTTAGTAAACCCCAAAAATCTATGTCCAGGAATCCCAAGAACTGAAAAAGATGTACATATATATATATATATAGACTAGAGAGAGAGAGAGAGAGAGAGAGATTCCTTACCTTCAAAGCTGGTTGGGGTGAGGAGTACTGTTGAACCCAAGCATTGTTAGATTCCCCACCATTCCCTGAGCTGTGACACTTTTGACAAAATTACAGCTAAATTATAAACAGTAATGATCCAGAAACCATATATAATTAATAAATCTGCTAAATTTACCCATCAAATCACTTTCCTGCTTTTTTTTTTTTTTTTTAACATAGAGCGAGTAATGAGCCTTTAAACAACAATTACTATCGTAAGAAATTATATTTCACTTTTCACCCCAAAAAGGGTTAAGATACCTGAGAAGAAGAATGATGTTGATTGTGGTGGTGGTTGGTGGAGGAGGAGAAATTGAAGATGGTGTTGGTGATGCAGGAGGAGAAACTGAAGATGGTGTTGGTGATGCAGGAGGAGAAACTGAAGATATTGTTGGTGATGCAGGAGGTTGGTGGAGGAGCAGGTTGGTGATGACATGGCCAACATGTGTAACTCTGAAATTCGAATTCTTCATGATCATCGGCATGGCCATAACAATCTATGGCTGTCTGAGTGGATGATGATTCTTCATCAACACTAACAGCAGCTCTTGGTTTCGAATTCAAGGCTTCGTCATCCCATTTCTCCAACTTCTTTTGCTGCTGAAGATGACTCGTGCCCCATCTTTCTTCTTCGCCGCCCCCCAATCCACCCCTGTATATATAAACATATTATATAATCAACTGATTTAGAACAAGAAATTTAGGGCGTCACTCAATCATAAACGGCTAAGAATGTAGCTACAGTATGCTGACCTGGGAATTGTAGCTATAGTATTCTAAGAACTAGAAATTAATTAAAAGCCCAGTCATAGATATCGAGAGAGAGAGAGGAGAGTTACAGAAGCAGTTGTGTCCAAGACTTAACGGGGTGATCCTGATGAAGATCGGGCGGCGGAGGAGTGGAATGGGAGGCGGCAAGGAGGTAGTGAGAGTGAGGCTGTGGATGCATGCCATTGTCATTCATGCTGCACCACTTAGGTTTCATTTCTTAAGCAAGATTATCTTCTCTCTCTCTCTATTAATAAATGTATCCCACCTTCCTATCTCTAGCTCTCTCCGGGCAGTTCAAAACTTTGTCATATATATCCGAGTGTAGAGGCGGCCATATGGAATCGAAATCGTCCGAACCAGTCCATCGGTTTACGGTTTTGAATTTGAACCGTCACATAAGATTCTTAACCGTTTTCTAGCAGGTCGGTTAAGGTTTAATAAATTAATCTGAAATCAGTGATTTCGAACTATTAAACTGTCAAAATTCAAATTTCTTATAAAAAAATAAAAAAATATGAATAACTATTTAGAACCGGTAGTCATTGAACTGATGGTAAAATTTGAAATTATGAACTTTTAAACCGACCAATTAGAATGCACCACATCACCCCGATCCGACAGTTCCGAACCAAAACCAGCGGTTCAATTGGGATTGTTTAAAAAAAATCATAAATAAAAAAATAAATTGACCAAACCGGCGGTTCACTTACGATTTTGAACCGGAACTACTACAATAACAGGCCGATTAAGGTTTCAATTTTTTGGAACCGGAACCAAAACCGTAACCACCTCTAGTTAGCCGGCTCTTAGACAAATTAAAAAATGATTAATATTTTTAATCGAAAAACATCATGCCATATAATTTTAAGATTATACTTCTAATGCATCATTCTTAATAATCAAATTGACATTATTAAATATCCCACATTTACTAATTAAAGTAATGAATTAGCTTATAATGGTAAAGTTAATTATCAATCTCCCAATTTTACATAACTAAATGAAATCTAATATGATATCAAAATCAAACTCAATTAAAAATTTAATAATAGAATAAATAGACTAAAGAATATTCACTAGTCTTCAACTTAGAAGGTAAGTCATTTTCAAATCACAAATTTGAAAAGCGATTCTTCCTCATTCCTACTAAAAAACAAGCCTTTTTACTAAAATATTATGACTTATGAGGTCAATAAAACAAATCATAATTAATTAAGATTCGCTTTAGATAAGATTGAAGAAAAGCATGGTCTCTTATATATATATTTTTTTTTGTTGGTGGAGGTCATTTTCCTGTTGGCGTTATAAATTAAAATAATCTGTAAACTTAAGGATTATTATATATAGTTTGCAATTAAAGCCATCTATTTAAATATTGAATTATGCATTATAGAGTTCTACACTAGGATTCACGATTAGGAAATAAAATCTTATAATTTAGTATTTTATCTTTTACAGATTTCGAATGATAATTCATATCACATTAAATATAATATTGAATGCATATAAAGAATTAATGTATAGGGTGTAAATGTGTTGAGCTAGTTGTGAGCTTTTGGGTTCTCGATTTGATAAAAGTTTATACAAATTTGGTTAGCAAATGAGTTTTATTCAACCAGTGGAACTTGAGTTCCTCAGTGTTGAACTCGTAGGCTTATGAATAACTTTATTTATTAAATTAGTTTGAAATATAAAACTATTAACTTTATAGCTTATATTTTTAGTACTTTAATAATTATAAGAGAATAACAAATCCGAACAAATATGGTTTTTTTGTTGATCAGATGATTTATTTTAAATAAAATAATGAATAATCAAACATTATATTTACAAAATTTGTTTAGGCTCAAGAGAGGTTTGATTGAATTTATGAATATCAAAGTATTGGATAATAGAGTTTGAAATTTGACTATTCATAAATAAGTAAAACTTTGAGCAAAATACTATTCAATTTCGTCCAATTCCATTACACACCCTAAAAAGATAACAAAATTAAACTGTTAGACTAAAAAAAAAACTTTAAAATGTGGATGCATTAAGAATAGAAATTGCAAAATATATATAGGTTTTTTATTCTACTATTTTTCATCTATGATCTATTGAAAAACTTGTAATTCACAAATGTAAACAATTCTAAACAACAATTATTATGGTATTCATGCATACCGAACCCAACCCAACTTTACTCGAGGAAATATTTCTCGAGGTTTTCCCTTTCAATAAATATACATTTTTAATTAGTTGGATTTTAAGTAGGAAAAGACAAGAACTTCAACAAATTAAACTTTATCCGACACATTTAATAGTATATGTGTCATGTATAAAGATCTATAAATAAGAATCTCGGGATCAAAACTTCCATCGTCATTCTATTAGGCTGGCAAACAATAAAAAACCAAATAGTGTGTGTTCAAGAAAAATTAAAACAAATAATATAAAAAAGGTATTTTAAAGAAAAATAAAAATCAAGAAAAATTAAAACAAACAATAAAAAATAAAAAGGGTGTTTTAAAGAAAATAAAAAATCGTCGACAGCAGGATTCGAACCTGCGCAGGCAAAGCCCAACAGATTTCGAGTCTGTCTCCTTAACCACTCGGACATATCGACGCTTGTTGTCAGCATTCTCCAATTTGATTTATATTTCATTATTATTTTTTAATTAGTGCATTTTTTTGTTGTGGTGTATAGGAATATACTCCCTCCGTCCCCCTCTATTAATCCTGTATTCCATTTTCTTAATTAATTAAAACCTTAATTAAATACTGTTGCAGTTCGAAAAAATAGAGCCCATAGATTTATGTAATAACGAAAAAATCAAGAAATTGCAAGATGTACAAATTGATGGATCGTCCTCCCTAAAAGAGTCTGTCCCCTTTTATAAATATAAGGACGTATCTTATAAGAAAAATCTCATTAAAACTCTAATATTAAGTGCTCATTTATTGTCCACCTGAAACCGCCGAACATTAATCCCTTTGACTCGTAACGGTCGAACCATTTATTACGTTCGAACCGTTACACTTCATCATTTAATTCTGAGTTAAAACCGCCGAGGAGTAACTCAACATGAATTACTTCGAGCTGCCTTGTGCGAGCTGATTAAATCGAATTGCTCCCTCGTTCGGACGCCTTTCTAGCTGAATCGAACTACTTCGAGCTGCTTTGTGAACTGGTTCAGATGAACTGCCCTTCTATTCGGACTCCTTTTCCTTGGGCCTTCTTCTCTGGTCCAAACAGCCTTCTTTCCTGCAAAATAATTTATGGTCCGTATACTTGGACCATTTAATTGGGCCGCTTATTTTTTACCTCAACAAACACCCATCGGTAACACCCCCCAAAATCATTCCTAACCCTAAATTTTTTTTGTCCACCCCGTTGCCTGCGGTTTCTCAATCGTTCCTTCTACAAAACCCTACCTTCTCCATCGTCTTCTTCCTCCCTATGTCGATTATCTTCGCCACCCTCCTCACCAGTCATGATGAAGCCCTAGATCTGAAAAAAGAATTTGTGTTTCCTTCCCCCCACGATGAACAAAATTGAAACCTCTTCGCCGCCCTTTTTCCCTCTATCTCCCTCCACCTTCGCTGTTGCAGGTGACGACACTCTGGGTGGTTCTTGGTTTGAGTCTATTTGTACTGAGTCGATCTATACGAAAGATCTGATCCTTTATCCGATCTTAACCTCTAACTTTCCCTTTACTGATTTGCCTTTTACCGAGGCATCTCCCACATTCTGCATTGTTGTTGTCGGTGAAGAGGAAAGAGTGGAGGCCTGGTTGAGCGGTGTAGAGGCTGCATGGCTAGCGATGGAGTATGACGAGTTGGCGATTCGAGTCGAGGAGAAGATGAAGGTGGTTCGGCCTTTTTGGGAGATTCAGTTCCCCACGATTCGGTGAACTCTGATCCTTCTTTTTATGTTTCATATGTGGTTCTGATTATTATGGTTTGGTTGTTTCGTCTGATCTATTATGTTTAGTTGGCTGATTGGTTGGTTCTGTTATGGTTTGGTTGTTATGTGATGAACTATTATGTTCTGTTGGTTGGTTGGTTCTGTTCTCGTTTGTCTGTTTTGTTCTATTGGTTGGTTGGTTGGTTCTGTACTAGTTTGGTTGTTCTGTGATGAACACGTTGGCTGGTTGGTTGGTTATGTTCTGGTTTGGCTTATCTGTTCTGTTTTCTGTTGGCTGGTTGGTTTCTGGTTTGGCTTACTATTGCTGGTTGAATATTATGCTGCTAGTTTCTGAATCACTGTGGGAGTTTGGTGTTTAAGAAAAATCTGAGATGATGAATATTTGTTCACACATGCCTTGTTTGTTTGAACACATTAATAATAATCACCTAGTATGAAATGTGTAATGCCGATTTGAAGTGGTTTCTTTCAATTATTTTTGGCATATCTTCAAAAATCGAGTCATAGTAATGCTTTAACATAGTCTTTACAAAATCAAGCATCTAATGTTGTTTACAAAAACAAAATTTGATTATGGCAAAATCTGATTAGTGCAAAAAAAACTTAATCAGATTTTGCCACTTTCATATCATACATTACCTACAATTACATTTAATCTATGTGCATCCCCAAATCACACATAAACTGCTAATTACCTACTGGGTGTCCTACTTCCATTAAGTACTCTATGCACTCTTTCACTAATTGCATAGGCACTTCCAAGTTTCTGGGCAACTCATTCTTCAATATTATAGCATTCTTCTTCATATGTGGGATCTTGTACTCGTTGCATCCCTTCACTTTCAAAATTTCTTGAAGACATGATTGCAAAGTGATAAAAACCTTGTTCAATGTCATTGCTTCTAGGCTGTTGTAGCTTGTTAAACCTGCATTGACTAGATCATTGGTATTTCTGCAAGCATGCTTTTGTTGTAGGCTCTGAATAGCCCTAAAGAACCCTAAGTAATTGATATTTACATCAGGGTTGTTTGCAGGTTGTTGCACCAATTGAATATTAAATCCATATGCATTAGCTACAACTCTAAATTCTGGATCACAGTTGAATATGTGTGATCTTGCATTGTCTTGCTGAATGAAATGTTTTTACTCGTGAATGAAGGTCACTTTGCTTTAACAGCTGGTACAAGTTGGAATTAGGTGCATTAGATTAATAAGGAAGTAAATAATGCATAAATGCAAATCTGAAAACTAAAAACTGCATGATGATTAGTTCTTTTTTACATGATAAACAAGATAGAAACTATAAACTTCTTACCTCATTCACTAAGCAGTCTTTATGACTTGTTTTGTGATTGATTCAATGAGCTTGGTCACCATACACTACTACAAAAAAGCTAATAGACAACACGAAAATCGCGTAGTCTATCGAAATTTTCCGCGTTGTCTATTTAAGTGTAGTCTATTGATGGACGCTAATAGACAACGCGAAAATTCGCGTCGTCTATTGACCTATAGACGACGCGAAAATTCGCGTCATCTATATGTCAATAGACGACGCGGAATTCCGCGTCGTCTATATATCAATAGACGACGCGGTATTCCGCGTTGTCTATTGATATATAGACGATGCGAATTTTCGCGTTGTCTATTGATAAATAGACAACGCGAAAATTCGCGTCGTCTATTGCTTTTTTTTTCTTTTTTTTTTTAATTTCGTAAATCCCCTGTTAAAACGTTAAAATAATTTTTATAAATGTAAAAAATGATTAAAAACAATAGAAACTAACAATTTAATAATTTTAACAATTAAATTAAAATTACATATATTTTGAAATAATGTAGTGTTAAAATTAACTTCAACTATACAAAATAATCTAAGTACATCAAAAATCTTCTTCACATATGCCTCAAACTAATCCGTGGTCCAAAGCTTGCTGGTCAGATATTCTGAAATGGGACTGCATGAAATCAAGAAGTCATTACTAATAACACAACACATTGAAATTGGAATCCTAAACCAATAAATACACGACAACCACAAACCGCAATCATGAAATCAATAACCATTACTAATTCACAGTCACATAAGTGTGTATATATATATATATATATAACTAAAAATATAATTTATTAGACGGACAATATTTATTTTTAGAAGCTTATACGAGAGAGAAGATTATATTCGCAAAATTTCAATTATATGTATATAAGAATTATGGATTCTTATCATCACCCCAAAAAATAACTATTTCTCTCTCTCTTATTATTATTTTTTTTTTTACTTTCTACCCTTTTTTTCATATGTTATGTATCTGCAATTAATTTAGGATTTTGATTATAAGAGGATTGATTTGGTGCATCCAATTAAAATACTAACGATAATTAATAAACTTATTTTGACAGCTTTGAATTTTAGATTCCTAAATCTATAAAATCCTTCAAATTAAACTCCAAATCGCATCGTCCAAACGAAAGGAAACATATTATCTGATATCTTAGTATTAATTAAATTAAATTGTAAATCAACACTTGTGAATCAACAAAGAACTAAAATAGTTACAACTTGTGGCTCATATAATTTTTTCGGAAGACATAGGAAGAAGAAGGTTCAGAACCTGTCAAAAAGGCGTTGGAGAAAGACGTTGAGCCTGTTCTAGAATATCCTGTCAAAAAGGCAACACAAAATAACAAAAATCAGCAGATAATAAATAAAACTAGAAAGCCAAACTGACCATCTCATTGCCACTCATGCATACATATGCCCTATGGAAAGGTTCAGTCCTTCTCCCATGCCTTACTATCTCCTCACACCATTCAATATTTCATTTAACA